>JAITYT010000560.1:980467-999707 GCA_025433975.1 Liostenogaster flavolineata | reverse complement strand
GAGAGAGAGAGAGAGAGACAGACAGAGAGATACCGGAAGCTTCGGAATATCGATTCGGTGCCATTCGTCGAAAGTCTTGGACGTACTTGCTTTCTGAACGGCTTTTAAGGGGAACAAACGATCCCCTCGATTTTCGATCGCAATCGGACCAATCTCGAGGAAACACCGTATCCGTACTTTTTTGACAAGGCGATATCTCTGACCGTGAGAGGTACAAGTTACCTCGCTCGCTCTTGTCTCTCTCACTCTCTTCTTTTCGTTCTCCACGGATATGGTCGGCATTGTCGCGTTCTCGTTCATAAAAAGTTTTCGCCATCCAAAGTCCTCCGCGAGGGGAAACTTCCACGAAACGTCGAAAGATCTATTTGTTATTCAACAAGTCCGTCCTACGACGTCACGACGCGTCCGTACAACCGGACAAGTAGACATAATACTTACCTACTTTGTTCGTCCTTTCGACTCTGGTCCGAGCGCAGCGCTTTCATGCAGAATTTTCTCGAATTTTACGGGGTTATCGTTCACCGTTGCGTTTCTTTCTTTTTCAACTCGCATCCGTAAAACGTATTTTGAAAGCACAGCAGAACGAGGTTGCGCGTTATACGTTGAAGCGAGATTCGCCTGAAGTTTTTCGGTAAGCCATGAAAGTATATTTGTACGCTGTTTCGGCGATGTTTACTTTTTCTCTCGAAATAACACGGGTATGCGTAACGCATGAAAGTTTACGAAATTACGAATTTCCCGAGATTCGCGCGTCGGACTCGCCGTCGTTCTTTCATCGATTCGGTTTTGTCTCGTTCGCGATTCCTGCAAAATCGTCGATAAAAATTCCCGAACGGTAAGTAATCCAATTATTCCGCGTTCGTAAGTAATTTTAAGTTATTCGACCTACTCTGAAACAACGAGAAAAGTTGGACTGTTTTAAAAAAACGAGCGCTCGCGCGCTACTTTCGAGACTCGCTGTATATTCGTCTCTGGTAATACCTGAGTATACGTGAGATAACGAGAATAATCCCCTATAAATCATGGACTCGTTTTCGCTCCGTATTTCTCTACCTCGCGTCATTATTAAACATTCGTAAATTTTGCGGCGTGGTACGAGCCGCCTCGAGATCCCGCCGTAAATATTGCAGCCCTGCAAACGCACCGTATTCTCCGCTTCCCGTTGCTATAATACTAATCGCGATTTCACGTTATTCTTCCGAGATGGGACGAATCAATAAGACATATTTCTTTTTCTTTCAGAATAAACGAAAACACGACGAGATCGCAATTCTTGGCGTACTTCAGTTTCTCGTCGAAAGCCAGCTCGTCCGTCGGTTGGCCAGTTAAGGGTGGTCGTCCGGTCAACAATACAGGTGAGAGGACATCTTTTTATTTCTGCCCTTTGTCTTGGTTTTTTTATTCCATTTTTTCTCAACGTCCTCACCTTCCAGTCCAAAATGAATTTCACGCAACCGTCCATCGTCGAATCATTGACTTGTCTCGTTCTGTTTTTGTTCGATCCATTAAATTTTAGTCGGGACATTAATCGAGTTGCTTAAATATCAATGCGATCGAGCCAATAAGAGGATTTTTAAATATTTGATAACTGAAAGGTATATTGCTTACTCGATGAAAATTTACAAAGTGATATAATTGTAGAAAATGGACCTAATCGCATTGGATTAACCCTTTCACTGCAATGGTCCTCGCCGCGGAATCCCTGCCACGGATTGCCGTGCCAAAAGTGGAAACTTTGAGCGCGCGCGATCTTCAGCATTCGCGGTTGTCTTTTATCAAGCTTGTTTCAAAAATAAAAATAGTAATTATAATCGTAACGTAATACCGATCAATAACTTTATCATAATAATATTCAAGCCAAAAAATATGGAACTTTTCAAGACACGGATACACACATAATTCAACTTTTGGTCCGTGACTATAATTACCCGTAATAGCGAAAGGGTTAATCCATAGGGCTAAATTTTACAACCATTTTTTGCGTTTCTTATCGCACGAGTTATTTCAAGCATTTTCGAACATCGACGTCGTTTGCTGCTGCAGTCAATTTCCGTTATTCGATTCTTATCGAAACTCCATGGCGTCTTCACCGTAGCTCGTTTTCTTGTAATTACGATATGACCGACGTACAACGAGGTTCGCTTTACGACAGTCAGTGCTTTTCGAAATGTACCGTCACCCTGAAAATATATTCGTCGACAAGATGAACGAGCGCTTTCATCGAATTTCTTGGCATTCGTCTGCAATTTGGAGGATCGCGCCGATCATTAGGGTGCATTCCCGAGGTCACTGGACGCTCTCGTTAGAACGTTTCGTGCGAACGGACGAAGTCATAATCCAATCGAGGTGCATTGACCCATCGGACAACACGGTGGTATAAGCAAACAGAAGACCGTGTAAAGCGTGTGCAGCTCCACTCGCAGTCAAACATAACCTGCTTCAAACTACAGTTTATACTAGTAAATCAAATATTGATGTAGCCAGTTATCGGCTTAGCCACTCTGTAACTTCATCTTCCTGCGAGATGTCATCCAGCAACGTTTCCTGATTACGTGGTCCGTTTCAAATACGGTAGTGGATAAACCGTAGTTCATTAGGAATTTGGGTCTTATTGAACCTCTCGCGAATTGCCGACACAGACGCGCTAACCGTTAGCTCGGGAACTTTTCGTCGTGCTTTCCTCAATGACGCTTACGGAAGGAAGATACCATCGTCAACCCTCTCATTAAGGCAAAGTAGACGGTAGACATTCGCTGGCTATTGTCGAAGCTTCGCGCGTCCGCAATCGCGCTCTTCCATGTCTTCCTAAATTTTACAAGAGTCGATAAAGATCGAAGGACAGATCAAATCTATCGTCTACCTTCGATTTATGCGTTATCGACGACGTCGACGATTAAAATCCAAAGGAGAAAGGAACGATTTACAGCATTCCTATTTGCTCTTTCATTGGCAAAAATTTTGAGTAAGAAATAAACTGATTTTCTACTAAAACGATACCTTTAAAATCGAGTCCGGATCAACATTTATCTTTGCGACTTCCATGCCATTGTTAAAACTTGACCTTTCTATTCTAAACGATATTTTTCGATGTCTACTTCTACGTAAACTTACGATAATAATGCGACTATCGTTCCACTCGCTGGCTAACGATGATTTAATAATAAATTCGAGGAAATAGTACGCGGGAGCCCGGTTGGAAGAATGGAAGGGAGAAAATCGAGCAGGCGGATAGCTTCAGAAAAAGTTTCGTGTTTCGAGCACGAAAACGTACAGGTACCAAGGAGGGGCAGGATGGAGACAACGTAAAGCACTCGATGGAAAGCCGTAGCAGTAGGAAGGTCGAGGAAACGGGTTTCGATCGTTGTGAATCTCGATGAGGTTAGAGGAAGCGTAATTTCGCATTCCGAGTTAGAATGAAAATTGTGCCAGTTTAAGTGCGCGACAGCCAGAGGGCTTAACCGAGGAAGGAAGGAGAATCAACTACAGTTCTGGAAGCATTTAGCTCTTCTAAACCGAAATCGTTAACAACGAGATCCGCGATCGTATCGCAGGAAAGTTCCGCTTGACGTTCGTTTCGAGAAATACATATTCGATAGAGATTCATACACCTCGATGCTCGACGACGACGATGGCGGTTTTAACGATACTTTTGGATTTGTCGGATGTTGTCGAGGACTTTGAGTCTCTCTCTCTCTCTCTCTATCTCTCTCTGTTCTCGTAGACGATCGAGCGAAACGCCACGAAATTATGCGCATAATGGCATGTTGAATTTAACAAAATATGATAGAAAACGCGCTGTTACGGAAACTAAAAAAAAATCGAATGGGATGCAGAACGAATAGCATTCTTTTTTATTTCCTTTCCTCGCAAAAGAATCGTTCAAAAATCTCGTAAAGGCGGTCTGGTGCTGCCAGTTAAATTTTGAACAGGCTGATTAAATTCAAACGGATAGTGGAAGAATATCTGAAACACAAACGAACTTACGAGAACGCTCGTTCATCGTTTCTCTCTCGAAAAGTCATCCGTGAAAATGGATCGCGTGCCTGCACGCGACCGGCTCGAAAAATTCCACAGGAAAGTTACGACTCGCAAGGGAGATCGACTTTCACCGCCGTTTTCTCGTGAGACACGCCGAAAGCGACTCTTTCCAAGTGCAGTAACGACAACGACGACGGCGACGACGACGACGACGACGACGTCCTCCGAATAGATTTTCGTAAAAGAAGAGGAACCTCGAGTGGAACTTCGAAATCGACAGTCGCGTACCAAGACAATCGAGGTAACGAAGGTCGAACGATTCTTTTCGACCAAGTTCTACGGGCGCAATGACGAGGAACGGAACGAATCGGGCGTAAGAGTCGTTGTTATTCCCTTGATCACGCAATAAGAGCGCGATGGCCGCTCGAGAGAAGTAGACGAGCCACGGAATCCTTTTGGAAACTTTTTCCTCGTCTCCTGCCATACTCTCTTGCACGAGGAACCGTACGATGACAAGAGACAACGATTCTCGATTATCCTTGAGGGAAGGCGTCCGCGTTTCCCATATGTGCTGGCGTTGCGGACGTCAGAATTTGTGGAAGCGTAACGAGAGAAGCGACTGTCGTCGTTTTCGAGGGGCCACCGTCCTTCGCCGTGGAGATCCTTTTTGGCACGGATACGAGCCGATCTCCGCGTCCCTCGGTGCCTGGAAAGAGGAAAGACGCCTTTGCCTTGGCTGGACGGATGAAGGAAGTCGGCACTTTCTCTCTTTCTCTGTCTTTCTTCTTCTCTCCTTTCTCTATCATTCTTTCTCTATCTATCTCTCTTTCGTCTCGGTCAACCAAAGACTCGTAGGGGAAAATCGGGGATACGTCGGTGAACGGAACGACGATGTCGCACGGCTGACAAACAGATCAATCGCTGGTTTATACGAGCCACGATCCTATCTTATCCTATCCTATCCTATCCTATCCTATCCCCTTGTCCTTCCGGATTCTGCCACTTTCCATCTTCCAACGCGTGTGTCGCCCACTGCTCCTCCTTCTACGTGTCTTCTCTGTGTCCCTCCCCTACCTCCTCTCCACCGTCTCTATTCGCCTCTTCGTCCTATTCGTACGGCAAGTTGCGCGATTGTAAAGGTGACGTACGACGATGGTCGTCCCTTCGTTCCAGTTTCGAACGTTCGGCGATCGTCGACACGACGAGACCACCTCGATCAAAGGTCGAAATTCTGCCGAACCGCTCGATATAACGCGCGTATACGCGCGCGTAAATACGATCGAAGCGTCAAAACATATAGTAATGTTTCTGTTTACGCCCGTCAATATTGTTACCGCGAATATATAGCCCGTAGGTGAAAACCGCGTGAATCGTGGAATAATACGCGTGAAAAGGACAATTCGTTCGCTATTATTCCTACGCACCGTTGTTATCGCTTTAAATTGAATTTTATTGAAGATCTGTGTGTAATATTTACCCTTCCGGCACGCATTCGTTCAGCCGCAGATCATAGATCGCTGGTACGATATAGTTCAGTGCCACGCGAGCGACGGATGACGAAATATTCGTTGATTCCTGCAGCAACGAATAAATCTAACGAAGTGAAAAATTAGAAACGAATTATCATCGGCAACACGAAGTCAATTCATAGGCATAGATCGTTAATAAAAATTGGATGTAATATTAACGTCGCTATTGCCACATTATTTCAAACTAAAGAAACGTTTTACGATTAATTTTAAATAAACGATTATTAGATATTCCTCTTGCGAGTCGATTCTTCGAGCGTTAATATCAACACAAGGATATTAAGTTCTGAAGCGACAACGCAATATTTTTAAAAATAATCTTTTCCAATAAATACGTTCTCTTTTCGATGCTTTCGCATTCTACTGATTCCCGGTTTGAAATACCAAACGAAATTACGTAACCAGATTGCGTTGATCGTGGAAACTGTAACGCGAAACTGATTACGAATAAAACGACCTATTGAATCTCTTAGACGTCTTTATCTGCGGAATAAAATATTAGTTCGCGTAATACGAAGTGTCGGATTATTCAAGGATAAAGAAAAATTAATTTTTAAATTTGTAAACTTTGAAACGTACTTCTAACCGCTTAACCGTGAGAAATCCAACATTTCGTAGTTAGAATCTTGCACGCTTTGATATTCGCGCGAGTACTTCGACTAGATCATGAAGGACATCTCGTCCTTCCGTGATTTGCAAGTACTCGCGTAAGTCGTCTCGTACAAGGTCGATCGATCGGGCTTCACTGAAAACCGCAAAATCGAAAGACGTCACTTCGGAAAATGTTGGCGTTTACGTTCCGGGAAAATTCAAACGTCAGAAATCCTGGTCGATGCAACGCAACGTTTCGATCGTTGGTTGTTCTCCCGAAGCCACGAGCTGTTTCCTCGGTAAGCTGTCACTCTTACGGGCAGGATCATCCCCTTTTACCGGTATCCACAGCCGGAACGAGAGAGAAAGATGGAAAGAGGCGAGATGGATGGAAGAGAAAAATCCATTCGCCGCAACTTCCATCACGCTTCGACGAAAATACGACTCTCAGCTTCTTCGTTTCTTCGACATGCTTCCCTCTTCGCATAAACGTTCCGCTCCTTTCTTCTCGCCTCGGCGAATCCGCCACGTCGTGACGTACGTCAAATTTCACTTCCAGATATTCTCCTTCGATCTCGAGCGCGAGAGGGATTACGAGAGTATCGAGACTTTTCCGCTAACCGATTGCTTTTCACCCGCGGCGCCGGCGATGCCGCGACGAAGACGCGATTCGCCGCGTGTCACGCGCGTCGCGACACTTCCTTTCGAGCTGCCATTCTGAGAATCGATCCAACGCGACGCGCCGTTCGGATCTCTCCATTTTGAACGGCGTTATCGCCTTCGTTCGAGTTCAATCGCACGAACGTTTCTACGATTTCGATCCTACGTAAAAGTTTGATCCGACGCCATAACAGCGATTTTTCGCCGTATTGATAGCAGTAATTCTTCGTCGCACCAACGAACGTATTTTTACGATGAAAGGGCGGAAGTACGTTGCTCGAGACGAGTAACGATTAAAAGAGAAAAATCAAACGATTCGTAAATTGAACGGGAAACCAAAGTGAGATACCTAACGAGCTTGACTACAATGTACGAATTCGAACGATGCTCGATACATCGACTTATTCTTCGGTCGTACAAATAAATTCCCCTGTGCCGAGCATCGGATTTTCCAAAGAATCGAGAATGCAACGAATCGATCGTCGGAGAACTATGAGAACCGACTACTTTATTCGAATTCTTCCGCGAGTACTACAACGGCTATTGGAAGTTTCGTCCGCTCGATTGTCTTTCTCTTCGACAGTGTAAAAATCTCGTACCTGGAGTTATTTAAAATCACCTTCGTCGCTAGAAATAACTTTCGTCGTGCCACGATAGCTATGACGTTTGTATTGCTTCAACGTGCTGAAAGAACCGTGTAACTGTAAATCGTGTGGAAAAATACGATTTAAAGAGGGTCTCGTCCAAATAATGAAAGTCGTTAATCAAGGATGTAATTTCACTCAGACAAGAATAACAATTCAAGTTTGGACGATACAAAGAGAAATTATCGTATAAGAGGTCCGAATCTAAAGTAAACTGAAGTCACTGGTGATCTAAATTCGATGATGTAAATCGCGTAAAATAAAAAAAAAATTTTCGTCATCGTCCTTATTAAATAAATTCGAAGCACATCTCGTGACATTTGACACGATTTTTCGCTTATGTCGCGATCTTTTCACCTTCGTTCGTAGAATTTGCAGAAAGAAGGTTTAGTAAAGTATAAAGGAGATCAGCGTGAAAAATGCGCCAAAGGGCAAGGGATACTCGAAGAATACAAAGGGCATTACGTAAATCGTTCGTCCAAAGGCGTACGCGTACTACTGCAGCCTCTCCCAGTCGATGGCACCGCCTATTATGACAATTGCATCCCCTCGAATATATAAAACTAGATAAAGAGCGCGTAAGAAATGGCTCTGTGGCAAGGATACGCCAGTCTCGCGTAAAAAAGAAAAGAAACGAGGGAACGCGAAATCTAATAAGAATAACACGTTCACTGTGCGAGAATTGCGAAAAGCCGCTCGAAATTAAATTTTTACAAAGAAACGGTAACGAGATCGAGTCAGCGATTTTAACGTTTTATTTTGAACGAGGCCGCTATTCGCGCGTCCCTACGGTTTTCCGAAGTAATTACGCGACATAAAACGCATGGCTAACGGATGCGAATTATCTCGACAACGCGTACGCGCTCCGACAAACGAGGAATCATTTATCAAGAGAGAAAATTTCATTTTACGATTACTCTCGGTGTGTAGCTTGTGTTTCTCAATTCCTAAGAAATCGTCGATAACGAGAATCAGCGTAGATCGCTTTAAAAGGGCCAGTAATCGTTTTACTACGTTGACCGGCACATTGGTCACTTTTTTTATCTATGACGCCATGGTAGACACCAGTGACCGCAATGTTCCAAATATTTGTAATTATAAAAATTCAATGAACGTCGTAGGCGAATTTTGTACATCATTGCTAATCAGAGAATGACAATCAGCGCGATAATCGCTCTATGGATATAACTATATTTATTATCTATTTGTCGTTATGCGTTTGGAATCATGAAAATACTTTAGTGGCGCCCTGAGCAAAACACGTGAATTTGGTGTGGTCATTAACGCGTTAAAAGCATCTTTTACCTTCTCCTTCTGTCTAAAGAAAAACGAAGGAATTTACAAGGAAAAACGTTCGTACGTTCGATCATTTCCTGTACAAGCATCCGATGGGCGCTTCGTATTATTTATTGTATTGTAGTTCAGAGAAGTAAAAAATCTATATTCCTCTTTTCCTTTCTTTTCGCTCTTAATCCTAGTTCCATTTCTCCTCCTTCTTCTCCTTGGTTTCATTCGATTTACAGCCGGTAGAAGCTGTTACGTTCGCAAGGGCGCGAACGACAAAACTTTGATTCGTGCTTTTATTCTCGTTCGTTGAATATTACGAATTATTTCTCGATCATCGAGGTACGGACGAGGTAAACGAGATCCTTCCTGTTCCGCCGAGAGTCTTACTCATAACATTCCATAATTTCCGCGTATTCCTATCGCTTTACCTCCTCTTAGTTCCCTCTCCTCCTTCGCGGTGTAGTCGTCACCGTCGTAGTTAAATCGCGTGCTGATATTGGCATTCCGGAGAATTTACAGCGAATAGTTCGCAAGGTTTGGAGCCAGACTTCGGATATATTAATCGCGGATAACTCTTGCCCGTTGCGAAGCACATCGTTAGCACTTTCCAAGTGGTGGCTACGTTTCGACGATCGCTAGCGCGAGAAGCGGGATGAGACAGAAGAAGGCCGGAGGAAGCTCGAGGGAAGGTCTAGATTTCACGTATGAGATGTGCTCGAGTTCGGGAGCTGCGTAATTTATCACGTCACTGTCAAATTATGAGCTTGTGAATTTGGAATCGCGTGTATTACGCGACCGCGCCTTCGTGTAAATTACTCGATGCGAATGTCGGTATCGTCGCGATCTTTTTCCGATCAGATTGTCCAAAGGATGTCAGAAATTTGCATACCACCGAAGAAATGTAAGATTAGCAACGATAATCGTGATAATGAAGACATCGCGTGCGTAATGCGATTATCTGGGTGTATTCGATGTTTCACGTTCGATGTTGTCTTGGTGTAAATCAACGTTGATCTCAACGGATCGATCGGATGGTTCAAAACACCAAGAGATCGTGTTTGGTTGATGGAACTCAAATATCGACAACTGTAAGAGTAAAAATGTCATCGCGACATTTGTCCAAAAGTGATCAAAAGAAAAGAGTAAATTTAAATACAAAAAATAGAATGGTTCATTTTCATACTGCTTTTGTTTGCTTCTCTTTAATTTATATTAAAACTACAATTTCTGACGTCACAAAACGTCTGACGTCTGAAAAATTGGATAATCGTCAATCCCTTTCTTAGAATACGTCAAAATTCATACGATTCTTACGTTTCTTTTCACGTATTCGAATTAAACGTAGAAGAAAAACATTTCCTCGACTACGAAAGAACGAAACTTTTCGTTATCACGTACGATTTTTATCGTCGAGAAGAACGTGTCGCTTCCGTACGAGTCTTCGATCGACCGTTCAAAGTGAATCTCAATTTGTCTCATCGCACTGCGACGAGTTCTTACGTCATAGCACTCGATTGTCCACGAAGTAACGGAAGATCGGTGGCCGATACGGCGCCTGTGACCGCGACGTACAGAAGAACATCGAGACAAAGGAAAAGACTCGAGTAATCTCTGTCTTTTATCTTTCAGAATGCGACTGGGTGTACGAAGACACGGATTGCCACGATGGCTGCGTTTTGGCCAGTCCCGGATACCCCGGACTGTATCCGCCGAACATCCGGTGTCGATACCTCATAACTTCCGCTCCGCGTACCTCTATCGCCATCAACTTCACCGCCGTGCTTCTTCCGTACAAGTGAGTCAGTCGATCTTTCTCCTCCCCCCAATCTTTCGACTCGTTTATATTTCATTTCCCCTTCGTCCGTCGCGCTAACCCGTCTTCCTCGCGAAACGAGCCAATTTTGTTGGGACGCGTGTCACTAATCTCTCGTAACGTCGCTCGTATTCGAAACGCGCCAACCTTAACCATCCTCTTTGCACCGTGAACACTAAACTTACCGGCATTTTCGTGTACCTAATCAAATGATCCCTTACGAAACAGACGTTGATTTTTAGAAGAAGACTGTTAATTTATCGAAGGAAATAATGTACAACATATACTAATAAAATAGTCAAACATATGTTTTCATTTTTATAAGCGATATAAACAATCGAATTAAATTTTGAAAAGGGTCATTTGACCCCGCTTGGTACGTTTTGTGTTAATCACACTAACGAGAGCACCACGTACGAAGAGAAGGTAAGCAATTAAAGGATAGCGAGAACGTGCAAGAAATTACTCCCAATAAATATACGCGGTGGTTGGCACGTGAAATGGAACCATTACGAAATTTCAGCGACAACGTTGGCTTTAACGTTACGTTATTTGATTTACCATTACATTAATTATTTACGTTTCGTCACGTGCGGTACAAGTTTTCGTAGTTTCTTATTTCGCCTTTCATAGAATCGATTACGACACGTTCAATTTTTACGTCATACCCCTATGATTTCAAAAATGCAAAATCCCGAAAATTGATCTACGCAAAAAAGAAAAATTATATAATTTCACTTAAGGCATCTTATTTTTGTTAATCGTCGTAGACGTTTGGTAATGCTTTGAACACCATATAATCGAAGAAACATCGTTCCTGTACGAATAACGTAACGAGCAATTTTTTAAACGGCGCAAATAATTTGTAGCCTTTAGATTTTCTCTATCGACTATCAAACGACTGTAAGTGTTTTAACGTGGAAGGACCAACGGTTTCGCAACGAGGAAAAATAATCGTTCATTACTCCTAGTTGACGCGACGAAGAGATTAGACTGACTCAAGTTGTATATAGTCGAGCTGCATCTCTGTTGCCCAACAAATTAAAACTTTTCTCCGAAGCGAAACAAAGGACGCCTTTCGCTTCTTTAGAGCGAGTCGCTCTTCACGCTACTGTCGTCGGAGCTTATATTAGACGTCTTTGTATGGTGTATGTGTTCGTGTGCGCGAGGATGAGTCGCGTGGACGCTAATGTGAAAACTGGACGACCAGAGAAAGAAAGAGAAAGAAAGAAAAGGAAGAGAGAGAGAGAGAGAGAGAGAGAGAGAAATAGCGAGGAACAGTGGCAAGTTCACTCCGCACTCATCCCCAGTTCCTGCAGCGGACCTTTGAACCAAGTCGACCCTAATACGGCCGCATCCCTAAACGACGTCCATTCGCGGTAACGAAGTTCGCGAGAGTGAAGAAGAGGAAGTAGAAACGAGGCGAAGAGAAACGATCTCCCCTTTTTACGTCGCGTTAATGTCGCGTCCCGCATAAATATCTTCCTACTATCGTCTGTAAAATCTTAAATTTTGAAACACGTTATTTCGCATCGTTACGCCATATTTTTTTTTTCTTTCACGCGTTCTCACCATATTTCCCTCGTCGTTGTCAGTCCTTCTTTTTTTATTATCAAAGAACGTAACGCGAGCAATCAAAGATATGAATTCTCTCGCGAAAGGACCGAAATCAAACGAAATTACTACGTCTCTGGGATGAACCTTTGCGCTTCCTCTTTCTAGTCTCTAGAAATTCTCCGCTTATTTATCGAGAATGACGCTTTACAATCGTCGCACGATGGTGATAAAAAAAGTGCCTAAAAAAAGAGTAGGGTTCTTCTGACGATCGCGGAGCACCTTTCGAGGGAGCCGAGGAACGCAAAACGAAACCGCGTCACAACGACACGAGAAACGCATTGCGATTCTTTTATTATATACGCGAGAGCGGCAGTTACTCGCATCCTTTCAACATAAATTGAGATTATCCGACGTGAGAACGATATTTTATTTTTATCGAGTTTATTACCCATCCGCTAACGTTGGCCACGTCGATCTCCAATCTCACGCAATGACGAATCACTCGACCAAAGCCTTGAGAAATATTTTGAAAGCGTGGCGTGCTTTCCGTTACGTACTGGAAAATATGTACGATACCTCCGTCTGGAGACGTTTGGAAAAAAGGATCGCTTACGCTTTATCCCTTGATTCTTTTATAAAGGCGTGGAATCGACGAAGAATCGATACATCGATATATATTCCTTTTTCTCCGACAGAAAGCTAAGATCGCTACCCTCGTTCTACCCTCGTAATATTTACGGATAGAGAAGTCGAAGTAAGTCGTGGCTATACGCAGAGTACGCTGATATTTTCTCAATTTCCGATACATTTCATTCGACAAAAGACAAAGATGATTGATCCTCGAAACATCTTATTGACGTGGCATGCTTTTGGAAGAATTAATTTAACGCATCATAGAAGATAAATGATTTTCCCAAAATCGTATTGCGTAATGAATAACTTTCGAATGATTCGATTATATATCGTAAACAACAAATAATTACGAAAATATTGCAATATAATACATTTCTGAAAAATTATTTGATACTGGTATTCGTTGATTAAAATTAATTAAAGACAGGTAGAAATTCCTTTCAGTTGGATAAATTAAATGAGACAGATAATAAAAATCAATACAGTAAATCTAGAATGTGCCTGAAAATGAGATATTCGTTATGAATTATGAAGGTAGAGCAATGATTACACGTATAAAATTTGAAAAATTACGCGTTTATAATGTGTACGGTCCATATTCGAAGCGATTGAACGACTATACGTTGTTTTTCTCATCGTTCTCTTTCCATTGAATTTGAAAACGAAGAAGCAGAACGTTCCTACTATAAATTTGTGACGCAGATAAATATCGACAAAAAATATGGAATAATAAGTAGCGATTAATATTTATCAATTACAAGTTATCACATTAAATTGCGGTATAAAAATGAATGATGAAACAATCCATGGCCTTTTGTACGTTTTAACTGATGGTGTCAGGCAAAAGTCGCGTACCAGCGGTCATACTTTCGAGATTTCTTTTAAAATCGCAAAGTTTCATTGACAGAGAACTGAGAACAGCGTAGGAGAAAAAATGAAAGAGAGAGAGAAGAAAGAAAGACAGAAAAAAGTCAACTTCGAAACAATGTCGAGGAAACCGTAGCGGTAAAGTTTTATGAAACGTGCCATTTCCGCGGTAAAGGTAATCTTATTGGTTTTATCGATCTTCATGGATCTTAAAAAGGCCATTATCCGTCGAAGTCTAGAAGGGAAATAAAAGTAAAGGAAAAGGATGGAAGAGAAAGAGAGAGGGAGAGAGATGACGTTGATCGCTGAAAACGCCATCGATGGAAGCGAAGGCATACTCCCTAGTACCTAGAAGTTACTTCCTACGTCGGACTTGTTTTAGGACGCTCCACTGTGCCTTGAAATTCGTTTCATACGGTTCGGTACACTTAAGTACTTGCATTAAGAGTAACGTATACATTTTAATGACGCGGCACGAACGAATTACATACACAGAAACCACCAATGAATATTTTCGAACACCGACGATTTCAGCATCTTTGTCATCGCAGTCGTCATTTTTTATTGTTATTGGCAAAAATCAATTCCAATACGCATATTTTCCCACGAAAAATTGGAAACACGAATTAAAAAAACTACGAACGACGAGAATCACGTCATCGTCGCGTTATTCGCGAATTTCGTCCCTTCGTATTTTCGAAGTAGTCGATATCGATATTGATGCGACGAGACATTAGCGCAACGTTCATCCGTGCATTTAAATCGATAGATTTTGTTCTTTCTCCCTAGGAATTCTTTTGCTTTCGTTTGATAACAATAAATTCATATAGAAATGTCCTGAAACGCTTGGTAATGAATAAACTCGTTGACTAACGCATAAATCAGCAAATGAAGCTTTTGACGAGTTTCGATTAAAATTGTTTAATAGAAATTGATATGAATCGTTTACAAACCGAATGAAATAGCCAAGACCGTTTGTATACGAAAATTCAGATACGTTTCCGAGATTCGAAATGCGCGGGTTAAGCTCAATAACGAGGACGATGACGGAGGTGAATCCTCGACTTGCCTCGAGCCAGAGTAGGAGATATTTTCTACTGGGCCAAAAAGAAAGGCAGCGCAATCGGCTGGGAGTAGGGGAAAGTGGCGGAGCGAAGAAGAGGCGAGCGGAAAGAAAGGAAGAAACGAACGAACGAAGGGAGAAAGAAGAAAGTGGAATGCTACATCCGCGGGCGCTTTTCCGCAGGCTACTCCCCTGGCATTTCCAGTCTAGGAGCGGCTTTTACCGCGCCGCCCACTCAAAGACCATTTTAAACGGAAACTAGGCATCGCGGGTACACTGGGTACTTCCGCTCTTTAAAGGGAGTCGCGTTCTTCCTTGTGTCGAGCTTCTCCTTCTCTCCTCCTCCTCCCTCACCTGCTCCCTTTCCCTCTTTCTATTTCTTTTCTTTTCTCTTACACACGAATTTCCTCTCTTTATTTTCCGCGTTCCAGCTCGACGACCTTTGCACACGTGAGATACTTTTTCGAGTAATGCGGATCCACCCGCCAGCAAACAGCCGACGATAATAAGGTAATGTGACTTTAACTCCGGAAGATAACTCGCATGGATGTTGTCCGTATCTTTACGATTATAGCAAAAGAAAAGAAAGAGGAGAAGATACGGAGAGGACAAAAACTTTCCCTTCTAACGAATTCCGAATGTCGTAGTTTTTTAAGATAATCCGAGAGTATCGTACGGTTCTGTTCGTTTTTACACGTCCAATATCTTGTATCGTTCTATCAAGTAATTTTTTGAATAATTCGCGCTTAAACTAATTTTATATTAAACTTCTCTGTTAGTATATCTGCCCAATAAAGTGCCTACATTCGTCCAAAATGAATTAGAAGAAATATCCAGTGAAATTAAGCAGTAAATCAGTCAATTTTTACGGATGTTTCCTGCCTACAAGCATTAGGTTCCAAGAATGATATTTGAACGTCTGAAATCGATTCGACGCTAATCTTTTCTTAAGTGTTTTAACCTGATATAAATGTAAGGAGCTCGCCACGGTAAGAATCAAAATCGATTTATTGTCATCGTCGTTAAACATTGTTGAAACGGGATAGTGTCTGATAGATCGTTGCGAAGTCACTAATAATTTAATCGGCGATGATTGCTCACCGTAGTGAAATAAATTTTCGATAAACCGGCGGAAAATATTTCCTGCCATGAAAATACGGCGCACACAAACAGGAATGTGGGCGCGTCGCGTAGCTAGCTGGCAAATTGCGATAAAACTACAGCTTTGTCGGCATTAGGGAAGCGCAGGACAAGGTAGAATTTTTGCAGAGGGCAAGTCGTGCACGTTTTATAAGCCGACAGTGAATTGACAATCGTAAAAATCGGAATCGATCGAATACTCCATGTTACGTTTTGCTCTTGTTTTACGAAACGTATTTTTGGTTTTGTGTCTGTATTCTTTAGTTTTGTGACGTTGTGTTTCGTGCATGTTCGATCACTCAGGATCCTTCCGTTGACTCGGCATGCGACGCGTTACATCGAGAGTTCTGAATACATTTCGATGTATCGTTACTTTTGATAGAGAATCGCTTTTTTAATCAAAGAGTCACATTTACTAACGAAACAATTGACAATAATAGTCTTGATTACAAAAAATAATTCTGTGACGAGCTTATTCACGGTATTTTCAACGTATTTCATCATCCGAGAGTTAATAATCGAAATCGATTAATAATAAAAATTGTATCGAATTATTGTGCTCATTAATAGAGAATAACTTTTGCATGAAAACTATTTTCCTGTTTTTCTGAAAGAGAGAGAGAGAGAGAGAAAAAGAAAAAAATAGAGTTTGCGAGTTATAACACGAAATCAAAAAACAAAATACTTGTAAATATTTATACGCAATTTAACTTCCGATAGGAAAATTGTTTAAAATTAATTATTCCTTGGGAAAGTATTATCTTTTTAGGTATAAGTCGCTAAAATAGAAATTTATCAATGTCGCTTACACTTCTAAACGACTCACATATTGTACAAATTTGTGCAACGTTTACTTCCTATCTCCAATTTTTATTTTTCATTTATTTTTTTTTGTGGAACGCGTCATGGACACGTGTATATGTCCCGCTTTCTAGACAGCTGCTTCTCGTTAACTTTTCCACGCTTTGTTACATCGAAAATCGTTCATCTCGCGCACACATATACGTACGTGTATTCTCCTATGCGAGCATATATTTCGCGTGGATTCTCTACAATTACAAGTAAATAGTACGCGACGAGTTAATTGTATAGTCGCATTCGTAGTAAATTTTCTCCAGAATTTGCGAACGTTTAAAATTCAGGATAACCGTCGCTTGGTTACGATCAAAAGTTTTATCGTTGATACGAGACAATTGCGCCGAGTGACGCTCGCGTAGCGTGTGTTTAATGGCAGACGGAAGAAAAAATCAGTCAGACGGACGAACGCTTTTTCGAACGTTCTCCGTTCGTGACGCGTAACCACTCACGTGTACGTACATATACGCTTGCACTCATCTACATCGTCCACGTTTCGAAGTTTTATTTTCAGTTAGATAACGATCGACAGACTTCTCCATCTCCTTTTCTCCTCCCCTCTCTCTTTTCGTTTCTCTTTATTTTTCCTTTTCCTGCCATTTATTCCCTCTTTTACCATTTCGACAAACCGAACACTTTGCTCGAACGAAAACACACAAGTAATTACGAGCAAACGGACGAACGAATTGGAAGCGCAATCCTATCATTAAATAATTGATCTTCAAATAGTACGATCAAATTTGTGAATAATTCGATGAAATCGACTCCAAATTTTCGTTACAGCCAACTTTAATTATATCGATTTTACTAGTCTATAAGATTAATAAATTATTATTAACAAATATCAGTGATATGATTGAATCAGAATTAAAACAAAGTGTAAACCTTTTCGCATTTCGTCTTTTTATCGCTATTAGTCCGCCGTTTAACCTTTAAGTACTTCTTCGTATTTTCTTTCATCTTATTGTGAAAGATATGTCAAAGATCGAAATTCGAGAGAACGGAACACCGACCCTGTTGATCGTTTCGTTTGTACGTGAGAAACGACGTTATCGGTAGGTCGATAAAAATTCGATTTCTTTTCGACTGATTGATAGGTGAAAAGGCTTTACGATCTACCGCGTAAAAACCGAGTAATTTCCCGGTAATAGGTCGTCTATCGTCACGTAGTTTTCTTAGGAGAATTAAAAGCAGTCGATGCGATGTCTTCGTCGCTTCGATGTCATCCTTGGTGTCGCTTAGATTGATTTTATAGATTTTTGTAGATTTCTCGCAAGTGAAAAACGTCGATCGCAAGCGCGCCAACGCGATATCGCGTACCGTGTGCACACGTGTCTATGGGAGAATGGATGTGTTGCGCGTAGGGGTGCGTGTAGAATTCAACGGAAAGTCTCGCCTCGCTCTACTTCCGCCTCTCCGTAACTCCATCCCTTCATCGATGCAAACGTCGAAATTATTCCACCTACAACGCGTCAACTTCGAGGCAGCGATTTTTTCTACCTCGTCTCTTGGCGCTTCTCGCTCCATCACTTTTTTTCTCTCTTTCTCGAGCTCCACGGCATCGCGTGTTCGTTTTCTCATTCTCTCTCGCTCGTTCGTCCTCTCACTCCTATACTCTGCAATTCACTTTCCTCGGCCCGACCTATCGTCCGCACACGTTCGTTCTCCGTGTTGCAATAAGTCGCGAGTTTTTGAAATTTTCCGGCGACGATTGGATGGCCGACACGATCAATCGGAAACAAGTTAGAATTCTCTCTCTTCTCCTCGTTTCTCCATCTCTCTTCCGTTGCTCTACCTGTCGGTTCAAAAATTTACTGAAACGTCGAAAAGTTCCCGATTGCCGATAGATAGCTGGAAATTCGTAGATAAAAAAAGCAAAAATGTCTACGAAGAAAGGATAAATTCTAATTTTCCATGTAGGATAACGAATGACAAACGACACTGATTATATCCATGCAATTACCTTGAATACAAAGCGACTATCGCTATCGTGTGACAAGAAAAACTTTGATATTTGAAATTTCAAGCACATTGTAAACTTTTACGATGAATCTTAAGAAACTTGATATCACGTTTGGAAAAAAAGCAAGCTTTTAACGTACATAAGGGTATCTTTGTACGTCGTCTTTTATACGGACAAGAATATTAACAGAAGAAAAAGAATTCCTTGCCATATTGGAAATTTAATATTGATATCTTCATAAGACCCGAAGCATCCACCCTCCTTTGGCAATTTAAATTTTGTATCTGAAAAATGTAAAGATCGCAATACGCTCGCGTACTTCGAATAATTATATGCGAACGAGCATTTCTCAATGTTGTCTTCTAGAGAACTTACGTAAATATGAGATAAATACGGAGGAGAACGAGAAATGATCGTTAAAAGTGTCTATAAAAGAAGTATCGTAGCTCGAAGAACGGAAGGTTATGTCCTCTCGTCGAATCCGATCTTTAAGACTGAAGGATGACATAGACACGAGATAATGGCGAGCGCGTCGCGTGTCGTCCTTAGCGATTCTCGTCGGTCGGAATTTAATAAGAGCCGCATAAAGTTAGGGCGGATTGTCGTTTATTCGAGATGGCTCTTCGCGTACCTTCCTCCAGAATGTGTAATGGTATATGT
>JAITYT010000560.1:968626-980363 GCA_025433975.1 Liostenogaster flavolineata | reverse complement strand
GCTCATCCCTCTCTCTCTCTCTCTCTCTCTCTCTCTCTCTCTCTCTCTCTCTCTTCTTTGCTTTCATGGAATTTCGTGAATTCCGAATCGAGAAAAAAAGAGAAGCTTTTGCATGCCTCGAGTCGTTTCGCGTCTATATAATCGCGTGTCTGTAATCCAAACTATGGACTTTTCAATACGTTACCGACCGACGCTATGCGCGTTTAAATCTCAAATCTTCTTTTCATTATTGAATTGACTTAATTATCCATCGAAACGCGTACATATTACGCGATATTATTACGACTAAAATGGGAATTGCAAACTCACCTCCTCCCTCGACCGAACTAACTCTCTCGCTCGATCAATCTAATCTCATCATTGGATATTGAGCAAGCGTACGACGCAATCTGTGTAAGATTCAACGACGCGTACATCCACCAGATACGCAATGAAGCATGCGTTTAACTGTTTACGCAATAATAAGGGATATGACAAATAGCACCGTGTAAACTATCGGCGTTGTACGTATCGACACATTTATTAATGCGTACGTTATTTCGGTTAAATTAATTCGGTGATAATACGTTGAATAAGCGTCGCGTCGATACATTATTTTCGTATTGAACAATTTTCACGCCAAAAGTATATTTGCACGTTAGGAAAAATAACGCGATGAGCAATGACAAGGCAGCGATGGAATACCATGCTAGACGTACGTACAAGCACGCAGGCGCGCGTGTTATCTACGATCGCGTGTAATTTCTATTACAAAAACATGGGTGTTTTAATGAATTTACTTGTACGCCTCGTACTAGATAATTTTCAATTAATATAGCGCGTGATCCATCAATCGTTAAAAAAAACCTTTTATATTATCGACGATAGATTCTCATTAGTCACTCACCGGATACCGACGAGCATCGATTAAATTACGCGATGAACGTGTTTCAGTAATTCATGAAGTGTTCCGAAAATCGAATCACTGTTCGACTCGACGCAGTATCTATCGCTTCGTTGTTAGGAAACCGAGCTACTATATCGACAATCGTAAAAATAGCAACTATCAAACCTCAGGAACGAATTCAGTCAACACGAAAATATTTATTTTCTTTCTTTACCTCCCCGTTTGACGTACCTCGCTCGTACTTCCTTTCCACGTATTCGTTCCGTTTCAGAAGCGTTTTCTTTCTTTGCTTTGCCAAGACGTCGATACTACTAAGACCTCGAATAAAATTAAATTTTATCAAAATGACGCAAACCGATCAAAAGCTTTTACATTTTGTTACACGTTGAATGTCCATTGCTCCGTGACATTCATTTATTTCACGACCACCGAGAAAATTTGATCGGTATGCGTTCTATTTCATATTTACATATTCCCGCATGTAAAGCTCATATCGGCTATCCAAAACAAATAGACGTTTAAAATCGGATTTCTTTTGTATATTTGTACGAAAATAAGATGGACTCAAATTATTGTACATCGATAACATTTAAATAAAATAGTTTATTCAATTTAACCCTTTTAGTGCCAAATGACACTGAATTGTCGTTTAGAAAAGTTTTGACAAATTGGAAGGACGATATATCTTGTTCGAGATGCGACTGCTTCGACCACAGTTTTCGTTTGAATAGCTGTAACTACTCGTATCGTCGGCAATTCTTATGTCATTTTGATCTTTAAAATTCAAACCATTCTATAAGAAATATATCATATGTGCGTAATGTTTCTAAGTCAAAAACGAGAAATTACTACTTTTTTGTTTATAATTCTCTTTGTTTAAATAACAAGTGAATCTTTCGACAAAACAATAGTCCGCGTAAAAAAGAGTCAAATCACAACGGCATCCATATTCCATCTAGTACGTGCTTTGTTTTGTTTTTGTAAATAAACATTTTTCAATCATCGAAAGCAATTTCTACGTATTACTTCTGATAGAGTACATTCACAACAACTTTTTGATTATACAATCGATAAGTTTCAATTGCACTTTTATGCAACATAAAGTACTTTTGAAATACTCTTATGAAAACTCATTTTATTTTCATATTGAATGTTCTGAAAATGTTTGAATAAATTCTGAAATTATTGAATGTATAGAAAATGAAAATATTGAAGAATATTTGAAGCGTTTTAAAATTCTTCTTGATATTATCGTCCCTCTGCTATTTTGTGATGCCCTACACTACTTCGTGGCATTTCTCAGTCATTCGACTTAATAAAGTAGAAAGATTCTTAGAGCTTAAGCGACATCGACGAAGTCGACTGGATCTGTCATACTGATACGTTTCGTCTTTTCGAAAGCGGAAATATTCGACGCGGCAACGAATTCATGGACGTACGTTTCCTCGTTAAAATTGCGATAAACGCAATTAGCCCTCCAATCGATTCCAAATTCCCAATTTCGTTAGCACGTGAACACGGGCTTCCTTTGAATAGAAGCGTTCTTGTATTCACGCTCTTGACGAGCTTTGCAATGCTCACTTTTAATTTGCGAAACGAACTCTTTGTGACAGGACGGTTCAATTTGCTTGAGGCTTTTGTAAATCATAGATTCAACGTAAATCGAACGCGCCTGACTCTTCGCCATTTTTTTGCTTCTTTAGAAAGATATTTCGCTCGTTAGGTGGGTTATTTTCAGGTTTTTTCGAATTAATTGTTTTATCTCGTTACATAGAGAATTCGAGATTTTGGAGGAATCAAAGACGAAATGACGCCGTTACGAGATTATAAATCAATAACGATTAAATAAATTTATAATTAGATAGGTTTGAATTCGGAAATTATTATGTGAATAATTGCGTGAAACGAAGGTGGACTTTCTACTGTTAACGACTAATAATGTCAAATTGAAAAAAATTGAAATAATAAATAAACAAAACAATATACAGTGTGCATTCAATAGCTAGAAAGAGTACGATGGCGATAGGAACAACCTACTTATGTGGTAGTTCGAGTATCGGAACGGTTTGTTTGTAGAATTTATTTTATTGTACAAACCGAAGCTCGACCAAATTTCGTTAATAATCGACGATCAGCACTGATCCGCACTGGCTCTGCTTCGTGAGGTATATAGTAAAATCTTTAACCCTTTTAATGCTGGACGCTGTGAAGAAGCAATTATTGTTAAAATATCTATAGTTATTTATGCTATCGGCAATAATGAATATTTTTGTCATTTTTAAGTAGAAACTTTATATTATTATAACTAACTATTTTTATTATAACTATGTTGTATATAACTAACTTTATATTATTATAACTAAACATTAACTATTATAATAAAGTTAACAAATGTCATTTTTTGTTTACTTCGTTATAAGTGCTTCTTAATAACCAAAATAATAAGAAACAAGATCAGTTTTTTCATAAGTAAAGTAAGTTGCCTTCCAAGCTAGAGACTCGGAGTATCAGTCGTTAAAACCAATTATTTAATTAATCCTCAAGATGGAAATACTATCCGTGAACACTTCGACCTGATAATGCCCTGACCTGAGATGCTTTGCATTTATCACGTCTCGGAGGAATAAACGAGAGAGGAAAGTGTGACACCTTGCGAAAGAGTAGAACGTCGGTAAAGAAGAACGGACCAGAACCGTCTCGAAAGAAAACAGTTGCGAAAAGTCAGCCTTGAAAAGAGAACAAGAGAAAGAGAGAAAAAAGCTGACGCGAAGCAGTAGTTTGGTTATTTAAATCGCCTGATTGGTCAAAGCTATTTAAATCCTTCTTTTCTTACCTCCTTTCACCGACCCTCCAAAGGCCTCCACCTGCAGCGATAATTTCTCTAATACAAACAAAACCTTTCGCGAACCTTCATTCACCCTCAGTCTCTATATCTGCTTCTCTCTCTCCCAGTCGTCTTGGCTTTCTCTTTCTCTCTTCGTCGCTCGGGTGAAAAAGGACATCGCCGACGTTCTCGTGAACCGACGAATTCTTCTCCAATTCCCCCACCCCGCTTCGGTTCCAACCGTTAACCTCTCAGACGTATTGATTTATATCCCGCGACGCCCCTTTGGAAAAGAGGACAAGACGAGCGTCAAGGAAGATAACGTCGAGGATTTCGCGTATCTTTCAATCTGTCTCGCGAAAAGTTTCTCGTAGGCCGACGCGGTGCACGCGACTCCGCGCACAGATCGTACCTGTGTACGTGAGTCGATAGGTGGATAAGTAGATGGCATAGGACGGAACTGAACAAAGGAACGCAGACAGTTATACGGAAGACACGCGTACAAAGGAGACAAGAGAGAAACCGTGTCGCGTGCCAAGTGGAATTGATAGGAGCCGTTTAAAGTAAAATCGAGCTGGCTGGACCTAATCGAATATATTTTTCTCCTCCCACGATGGATCTCGCTCCGGCGTATTGCCGCGATTTACCGCCGGTTCGATCATTTATAAAACGTTTAACCGTCGATCTCGAGGAGCGCGTCCCGACGCGACCTCGATCCGATAAAATTTCGATTCTCGCCAGTGAGCAATCGTCGTCTCGTGATCACGGCTACACGCGTTCCCGGAATTCAAATCACACGAGGAACCTGCCGATGGAAAGCGTCGCGTTACAACGACTAACACGGCGTGAAGAAGAGCGGTATTCGAAAGTTTCATCTTTTTTCTTCAATTTACTTACGACGACATATGCGTTTTTTCGATGTTTCTAACAAAATCGTAATATACGTCATCTCGATTATTGTCTCGAAGCTAGAGCTAATTGCGATCATTTTTGTCGTACGATCGATCGTAGCGGCAGACGGGCAGATTTCATCTCCGATGGAAACGTGAAACGCGATCGGCGTTTATTAATCTAAAATTAGTTTGATAGACTAGACAGTCGGAATTGTTTATCAATTAATTTATTTGCCAAATCCGTCGATCCATTTGAGTGGTTGACTTACGCGCCGATATTCGATTACTTCTGTCAGGAATTATATCTGATCCATTAAATCCTGCATTTGCGATAAAAAAAGAAGCATCGAAAAGCCGGTTAATTGATTCTAACAACAGGTAAAATGTTAAAAGACCGATACGTCGTATGAGTTTGTACGATTCCCGCGATTGAATCGCAATTTCGAAAAAAAACGTTGAATACCATCATCCGATGGAGATGCTAATACCACGAGCGAAGTATGCTAATTAGGGATAGACGTCGCGTTGGGATAGGATTCGTAGCCACCGTTCACGCTGCGAATGAACGTCGCTCGTACGAAAGCGACTTCGTTGTAATTCGAACGTGAATTTACACGTCGAACCAGACGTGTAAATATTCAGGTAGCTAGGCTACGACGACGGCGTCCAGCGCGACGTCCACCACGAAAACGACAAACGTGCTCCGTATACGAAGAACCTGACCGAAGACGACGTCCGTCCTCCATGAATTTTTTATCGTCGGTCGGCTGGACGTTTAGACGTCCGACATGTTATATGCTTGTTCCACTCCTCGCCCCTCGTAGCGTCCATTTCTCGCGTTGGCAACGGTTAACTCGACGTTCCTGTGAAATTAATTAACGCGTCGGCACCTCGTGGCTCTCGCACAAAGGACGGCCGGCCTTTCTCGCGCTTCTGAATCGAGAACGTAATTCTCAAAGATACTGATCCTGAAAATCAAAAAAGAAGAAGAAGAAGAAGAAGAAGAATAAAAACAAGAAAGCGGAGTAACGAAGCTAAATGAATGAGAAAATAGAGGAAGAAGAACACGACACCGATAAAAAATCTCTTTACCCGCGTATGTCTCTAAGCTTGACTCTTCCTTCGATCCTCGTACTTTACTTCGTACTTATACAATGATATGACTCAAAGTATATAACAGAGGGAGGATCCATTTCTTTCAAAAAGAATATCTCTCTTCGATTTTCTGTTTCTTCCTCTGACACGGCGTTGGACGTTAGAGACAGTAAAATATAAACTCGGTACGTCGCGACGTATTTTTCTTTTTCATTAACTAACGGAAGAGTCACGGCGCAATATGTAGCGTGATTCGAAATCCTACGTTTGAAATGAGATTCATACATTCCCGTCCATAATCTCTGACGATATGGAGTGTCGTCGTCGCGCATAGATAACCGTTAGCTTTCCGTGGACGCGACCGTATCCCTGCGGAAACGAACTTTCATAAACGTTACGGTTGGTTTGTACGAAGCGCGTCGCTATTGCACGAAATTACTTTCAATGAAATTCGTACGGATGTTAAAAAGTTGATGGGAAATAGGAAGAAAGAAGGAGTCGAAAAACGTTCGTTTCTTCGTTGAATCGGTTAGACGACGTCGGAAATTTTATTAACATCCTGCGGAGAGCGAGGATATCTTCGTTCTCGTCGTAAGTGTAAAACGCGGTAACGACGGTAAAAAGGAGAAAAAGACGGTCGGAAGTGGCAAGAGGGAATGGAAGGGAGGAAAAAAGGAAGGAGGTGACTCGGCGTATCTGAGACAACGTAAAATATCTAACAACGCCCGGGTATCCACCGAGATTGCGTCCGATAACTGAATTCCGAAGACTAGCGGCGGATGCCACCAGCTCGAAAATCATTTTTCTCTTTCTTCTCTTTCGCACGCTCGTGCTTGCTATTTCTCTTACTTTCTCTTTCTCTCTCTCTCTCTCCCTCTCTCTCCTCGCCCCTCGACAATGGCGAAATGCACCGCAGCTCCCTACTGGGAAAATAAACGTAAAAATAGCGAGAGATTTCCGGACAGCTACTGAAATTCCTTCTTCCCGCGAGATTTTCCGCGGTCGGCGTTTCTCATCGCGCCGTCAGAATGCGACGGGTTTTAATTTCGTGAAATTATCATCATCCACCACGGCGGCTTCGTGTATCTCACGGTAGTAGTAAATTATGACTGCTTAAGGATCGTTCTTGCGATGAGACGATTTTCACGTGGGATAATACGGGTATAATAGTCAGATTGCCAGGAACGTATTAAATAAATTACACGAGTTTAGGGGCCGAGTTACAAGCAAACTTAATCTTGCCGCGCGAACAAATGTATTGAAAATTAAGTTAAAATTGATACCGAAACGAATCGATTATATTTATCGGAGGAAATTTATATTTATTCAAATTCTTTAATCGAATATCACGCATACGACACTCATCCATCCAATCTTCGCACTTACGACCGCGTTACGCTAAAGACGATCTAGAAAGAAGCCGTGCCATTACTTAAATTCCTACAAAGAATACGAATTAGAATTTTAACCTAAAAGAGACTCCGTACGCCAAACTTAAAGCACCGACGTAAGACCCTTCTACTTCTTCATCCGGACTTGAGGCAAAATTGGGACAACAAAATCGTGCGTCACTTATACAACGAAACTTTACCGACCGATCTTTAAAACACGACTCCAAGATTAACCGATTAGAAATAGAAACTTCCCGACGATTTCAAGAATCGCTTTAACTTTAGGAAGAGGAGATTGTTGCGTCCGATTCCGTCCTCGAGGCGACCGATACAAATTCGACGGTGCCTCGTTGTTATTGAAATCGCTTGGAAGATCAAACACGATATCGTCTCGAAGTCGATTTACTTGGCCGGCGACGATAAGAAATTTCTCAACGGAATCGTGATCGATATACCGGCGCGTAACCACGACAGCTTTATAGCCATCAGCGCGCGCGCGAGGCCGGCAAGAAGAGAGTTCGAGCGAAGCCATTAATTCGTACGTGTTGGTGTCAGCCAAGAACGGATAAGTGCGCCCAACGGAAGATATATATCTCCATTTAGCCGAGAGATGGGACTTACTCGTTAAAACCAGACCTTATACCCCTCCGTATGTTGGCCCTCTTAATAAATTCTCCGGTCGAGGTGAGGGTTCGTGCCTCCGCTTTTACGGAGGCTCTCCTTGCAGGCCACATTAAGGTGCCTTGGTAAATCCCACTTCTGCGCCAACTCCGCTTCCTCTCCACCCGCGAAACGACGTATCGCTCTGTTTGTCTCGTCGAAGACGTATTCCTTGGCCATCGCCTTGCCTTTCCACCTCTTAACCCTCGGTCCAAGCTACACCGACGCGAGCCACTCGTCCTCTGTGAATCGTGATTCTCTTAGGAACGTTCCACGAGGAATCCTTTCACGAGGATTTTAACACTTTGCTGTACGGTGATGTAGTCCTACCCTCTTGTTAAATCCATCCTTGCAGCTCGCTAACGTATTTCTTCGTTATTTTCACATTTTTAAGTCAACATTCAATGGAGAAAAAATTAAGCAAAATATTACGCGAAAACGTGTTTGTTTATTAAACGTTTTGCGACGTATTTTAAACGTTCCTTAATTACGCGACGACCTTTGCGTCGGCCTCGGCTTTGAGTCGAACAACCGCCGAAAGGGAAAGTACGAACGCATAGGTACGGGATTGCGATACCACCATTTACTCGTGTTAAACGCAAAAGCAATTTACGCCAAACGATTTGACGTGGTCGCGCGCCCACTTCACGTCTGTTCATAAAAGGGAATCAAAGTGGCATAGGAATGAATCACTCCTTCGCCAAAGCAAATTCATGATTGCTCGCACGATTGTTCGATAATTAAGTACGAAACAACCGACGAAACGATCGAGCATAAATATTTTAAAACTCAAGAGCCAAAATTCATTTCGAATTCGTGTCGAATATCGAGCGTATTTCTAAAATCGAAGTTCAATCGAATCAGGTTAAGAATCGCGATATTACATCTTTTAATGGTTCGAATTATTATTCTAGTATCTTCGTTCCTTTTCGGTTCGTATCAGTTTTTAACGTTTTTAAATTGTATATTTTTAGGAAAGGCCACGCGCTGTCATATCGATCGATCATCGTTCGCAAGTTATTTCGAATCCCTTCTGAAATTAGATCAAATACGTCCGAATCGAGCGCATACGCATATCGAATGTATGAAATTCGAAATAATAGAGACCCATGACTGCATCGTCGCCTTGCGAGACGCATTCGCGTCGTTTTCTCTTCTAAAGAAGAACGTGAAACGTTTCCCTCGGTAAAGAATTTTTCAACGTCGCGCAACCGTTCCCCGACGATATAAAAGTCGCCAAAAATACACCGCGATTGATAAATACTACGCGCCGTGACGATAAGGAGATTTCGGAGCGTAAATCCGTCTCCTCTGAATTGCGCGCATCATCGTCTTAAAAAAAGATGTCCGTAGAGTCTCTAAGAATCACTTACAAGCCGCTTCATCGTAAATCGGACGAGTCTTGGCGATTCTTGACGCGGTCAACGACCGACTTAATCCATGAGAAAAAGCGTGCGAGAAGCGAGGTAGGGCAGAGAATTTTCGATACTCCCGGACACGTCGTTGGTCGAACGAGAAATAGAAGACTCGCGAAGTTTGCCTGTAATCCGGCATGATCCTAATTAATGCTACGAGACGCGTTATAAGGCACGGAGATAGGGGCTAATTGATTCTCTTGGAAGAGCCACGCTTTATTAATAATAATCTCGTCCTGGTTTAGCAGAAATAATCGGATAATTAAGACAGATCTTTTTTTAGCGCGTCAGCTTTAAACGTAAAACACTGTTGATCTCTTTTAAACTATCCTCTAGCCTCTTTCTTAAAATAAAAGGAAAAGAATCCCTTGACGCGTACGTTATCTTCCATTAAATTTTCAACGGAAAGAAATTCGAGATACGTATCAATCAATCTTTGTTCTTCCCTCTTTGCGTCGTGACATAACGAAAAATTCTATTAAAAACAATATACATAATTATTTGTATTGCCTTGTTACTTCTTTATCTATCTCAGATATATCTATGATAGTCCATGACGTAATATAAAATAAAAGCACTGCAGTGATCGTTTTGTCTTTATTTACTACGTACGTAATTTAAAGAAGCGTGTTACAAACACGCATCCTAATGAGTGAGAACAAGTACGAAACGATTTCCACAAATCCAATTATCTTCAAGGAACCGCGTACATCGCTAGATCGTTGAGACAGACACGCTACCAACCGCCGGTATAAATTCCTAATGTTTCCCAACACCACGGGCGACGTTTGATTAACCATCGCATAATCTCAATAATAATGACATCATAATATTTCCCATCTGTATGCAAATGATCAATAACGCCGTCCGCGGGACTTTATTAATTTCGCGAAAGAAAAGAATCAATAGTCTCGTATAGTGGCATACAATGGTAGAAAGTAAGTGAAATACGAAGGTAGTATCGTTCTACGTGTTCGTTCAGTGGCATTCCTCTAAAGCTTTGCGAAATAAGACGATCGATAAATAGATGACTCCGTAAATCGATGATACGGATGAAAAAGAAATACAAAAAATTATCGTACCAAACTGTCGACCATCTCGAAACAATGGCTCTGTAATTAGTACGGCCGAGGATCCTAACGCGTTCAATCGCCTCGTTTCAAGGTTCATTTTGTACTCGCTCCCCGCCATTTACGCTATCGTATTTCACGAGGAAAATCGTGACTCGGACCCATGATATCAAGACGACCGGTACCAGCAGCCGTCGCTCTCCGCTCCACGCACATCCTATGGTACAGTTCATTAAATTAAGAGGCAGCCGAACGACACGCTAAAGATAGAAATGTTGGTTGCTGGCAGGTAAGGTTAAGTCGGGTTATCCATTATGACTCTGATATTCTCCGGCTCTGTTCTCCGGTCTCTTCGTATCTTCTCTCTTTTCTCTCGTTCTTCATTTTACCTCATCCTTCCGTTCCGTCTCGTTCTCAACGTCGTCCGTTCACCATCCTCCTACCTTACCGGCGCTATCATATCTACCATCCTCTTGAAATCCACCCGAAGTGCCATTTCTACGGGGTTTCGTTCTAGTGCCTGCTCTAGGGTCAAGTATCCATCCCAAACTCTTCGTTCTACTGGGCGTCGACGGGCGACCGCTTAATGCATCGTTTCTAAATGCGAGTGCGAAATCGTCCGTCCCTTCGTCCCCTTGCATCTGTCCGTCCGTTCGTCCGTTCTTATCCAACCACGAGAGCATTTCTCCGCTTTATTTCTTCCATTAGGACGTTTCAAAAGGATACGACAACAGTGGAGTCCATTGAAATACACGAACTTTAAGGAATGTCCAACCAGAGCCATACATCGTTCCTTTGATTGTTCGTTTATCTACGATAGACGTACTTCAGCGTGACAAGCGTAAAAAGAATCTCATTGTCTGTACTCGAAAAAAAGATCGACCCTTTGAGAGCATTAACTTTAAATTGTAGCTGGATTCTATTTTTTCGATTTCTTTTTTCTCGCATTTCCATCGTGTCCCACATTTTCGTTTACCAGGATCTCTTTTATTTCAAATATCGAGCGTTATATCGAGCTAACTATCTACGAGAAAATATCCGAGCGAGATATCGCCAGCAATGATTTCAGTGGGAATTTATATTCCTTTTACACTGTCCTTCTCCGTCACCTTCGTACGAAACTTCGTTTTTCACTCGCAATTCGCACGCGTAAAGAAATTCGCATCGGATTTGCGAGGAAATTGAAAAAGCGGGCATGGCAATCGTTGGGAAATCGATTTCCTTAAGACACCAGTCCGATACAGATCAAAGGTAAACTGGATCAAGGATTCGATTACCGCTCTCGTTTCGTGCTTCAGGGAAAAAATAGCTTTGATCGTCGTTCCTCCAAATTCGAGTGAGAAACAATTTCGATAAACTTCGCTACACACCGATATCAATCGTGGAGGGAGCGCTAGGAAGAGAAGGCAACGCGATGTACGATCGCTTATCTTACCGAATATCCCGGGTTATTTCTTATCTTCTTCGAACCTGTCACGTCGGGAGATTCATCGATGACTTCTC
>JAITYT010000560.1:939616-951224 GCA_025433975.1 Liostenogaster flavolineata | reverse complement strand
TCTCTCTCTCTCTCTCAATGTCTTCTTCTCATCCCTCTTTAACTTTCACCATCCTTCTTTCTCTTGTTCGCACGTTTCTCGTCTCGCTCGCTCCGTTGTCTCTCAGGGGTCGAATGACTGTGAACAGGAATGAAGAAAGGACACGAGGGAGGAGGAAAAAGGGGAATGAAGCTTTAGAAGCAATTCGAAAGCTTAGAGAGAAACCGTCTGAAATATTTCTCCGCTTGTTCCTGTTGCAGTCACTGCACCAGCGACTACATCGCCGTTTATTCGGGACCAACAACATCGAGTCCGCTCTTGAAGATGCTGTGCGCAAAGAATAAGACGTCGCTACAATACAATGGTCAGGAACTGCTCGTTGAATTCAGGTAAAGCTTTGCACCTTTTGCCTCGCGTCACATTCTAGAACCAAAATGACACGATTCCTCGACAACTTCTTCCACGAACTGTCACAGAACGATGACGATAACGACGCCGTTCGTGAATTATTTCGACGCGAGCACCGACCACGTCGATACGAGGGTGAAGATTGAAAAGGAAAAATGATCTTTCTTTCAGAGCCGGCTCGGAAGTACCACCCTTCGACTACAACGGTTTCGTCGCCAGTCTAAGTTTCATAGAAATCACGACGGAGATGCCCAGTACGATTACAGCCGAATCCACGAACAAAAGCAGTAAGTACCGAAGTAAAATCGATCATCGATTGGACGAGGGTGGAAAAAATGGTCATTCGCGTGTTAAAAGCGACGAGTCGAACGTTCGTCGGCGTTTTTACAATATTTTCAACAAAATTTTTCTCTCTTTTCCGATCGGCTTGTTATCGCTAAATATGCTCTCTAATGAAACGTGCCTCCACAGCGGAGAGCGCAAAGATTGTAAACAACAACGGCTACAACGTACGCTACAACAATCGCGACATCCACGAGCATCGAAAGGATCAAGGTTCGTTAAGTGGGAGTAGCTGCGACCTCGAAGTGAGCGGCGAGAACGTCCGAGCAGGTCATCACGACACCAGGGGCAAACTGAAGTCCACGACGTGCCGGCTCATTCTACGTGGACGTGCCTACGATACCGGACACGTCTCGTTGGCCAGTTACAACCTCAGGTAACCTAACCTCCTCTCTTTCTTCGAAGTCTCGACGAACGCTCGCGTTCCTCTCGATATTATCGCGCCTTGCGCGCTCCGATCAAGAGGCATCTCTCTTTTGCATCTTGAAAAAAGAGGAGTCTCTTTACCTCCGTTTTTTTCATCGACCTGCAGCCACTCGTGACCGAAACGTTCGTTGACGTACCTCGATCGAGTTTGATAAACGCCCCGGATTCTTTCGCTTATGCGATCCTTCGATTTCTCGCGTTTGAATCTACGGCGTGGATCGTTTATTCGTTATGAGGAAACCCTTCGAAAGCGTAAGCGTTAATTCGCCTCCAGTTGATATTAACATCAGCGTCCCTCCTGCAATTCGAGGCATTGGCACCGTCAATGAATTTTTATCGTCGAGTAACTCGACGTAATGCTTGCTGAATGGTCGCACCTGACCTGACTGGAGAATGACGTATTTTATGACAGCACGTAAACTCTCTTGCGTACAGATTCAAGTTAACCAATCGCGACCGAACGACACGCGGCAAGCGAGCGGATTATTCTTTAAGACTCGAAACTGATTGAGTGCACGATCGCGTGCACTTAATGGAGAAATAATTCCAGAGTCCTCTCTAGTTTCATCGAAACGTAACGATGAAAACTTCATACACACGTTGCATTAAATCACGTAGAAATACATCGAGAACCGTTGCAGCACGGATTTTCAATTACCATGCACAATGGTCGTAGCATGCAAACGGTGTGTCTACGTCTTAGGAGATACACCTGCGAAACTGAAAGTGTCATGATACGAGGAGAAGCGAGACGATGCAACCTGGATCCTTTCGAGCGTACACCCATGAATTCGAGCAAATGGATTAACGTATAACCGGGAATAAATTAAGGAACTCCACGTAGAGCCGTGAGATCTCGATATAAGACTAAGAGCAGGTAAGGGAGAGGTAGGGTTAGAGGGAAGGATATTTTATCAACGACAGCATCAATTTTGAATAGAATATTATAAATCCAAGTAACGGTAAAGCGAGAAAGTAACTCAAACCGCTGAAAACAGCTTTCATCGTGCGGAACCATCCGTTCCTTTGTTTCATTTAACATTTTATGAAATATCGGCGTGATCGGTACTAATGAATAATTGTGCCCATGATTATGAAAGTCAGAATTTGAAAAAAAATTAAGTTAATCAGTTATTTCACACCACATTATTTTAAACTAAATTAATTCAATATAATTTTTACGATATTGTCAAAAATGAATCATTAGACAGTGGTTGTTATTTCAACATTATATGGAATTCATTTAGTGTTAATTATAAAAGTGATCTAAGTCAAAAATTTTAAAAAGTTGAGTTTATCAATTATTATAAATCTTAGACCACTTTCATAATTATGCGACATATGTCGACATCGTCGGATTTGTAGATAGACTTGACAATGCGTTCGAACGACGTGACAAGTGTCTTACGTTGCAGCGCGCAATCCTGCCAATCGATGATCGAAATTTTCGACGGTCCACCTGAAGGCGGCATGCTGGGTACCGCCAAATCCCTCGAGAGAATCTGCAGTCCCGCACAGAGGCATCCACGTGAATTCGTACGACGAGAGGAGTAAGTAAATATACCTATTATTTTATCGAACTAATGATAACGTACCCGGCATTTCTATTATTATATCAAATATAACGTTAATGTAAAGCAAACAAACTCGTACGTAGGATAATTCCGCGAAGAAATCTTCGAAATCGTATTTTCCGACGTGTCGTCGTCAAGCGTGAATTTCGGTAATTTTGAGCTTAAAACCATTGCTTTGCGCTTCGAAAACATTCTGGAGTTAACTGATAATAGTGCGCATAATTATGTTAAATGTTAATAATACTACAGCTACAACAGCTTCTCGATATTGTGCTTGGAAATTCTGAAGCAAAGGATCGTCAAATTTGAATGTTAATATTGTGTATTACATTTATACTTTCTTGCAAAATATTAAACTGCATATTAATGATTTAAAAAACGTAAAAATTGGTATACTTTAAAAAAGTAATATAAGTTCTGTCTTTAAATTTTCATAATGTCATTTCTTATAAAGTAAAAATTACTAACTATCGAAAAGTCGCATCTGTGCAACGAGAAATTTATTCTTTCTCTGTTTTTACCTATTCGAAGGATCTTTTATGGAAAATTATCAAAAAGTTCTCGATAACTGAAGCCATGACCGATTTATGCGACACTCAACGTATTAAACTCTGTGTCTACATAAACGTGAAGTAATACCAACTACATCTCCCTACAATTATAGCTCTCTTAATTCTCCCGTGCTTTTTAGCATAATCTCGAATTATTAATATTGTTATTATTCAACACGAATGAGGGTAGGTTTCTTCTTACGTGGTAAAGAAACGAAAAAGAATGAAGAAAAAGAGAGAGAGAGACAACATTGGCAAAAGAGATACGTTCTTTACGTCTGTACGTATTCCGTGACTACTGTAAGTAATCATGAAATAGCCTCGGCCTATCCGTCATTCGTACTTTCCACTTGAGGAGAGCATGACAAACAAAACGATACCTCTCGTACTCATCTCGACGGAAGTCGAAGTATAAGAGATGACTGCACCGGTTCGCCTTATATTTCGCGGCACACGTGGTACATTAATGTGCGATATACAAATACATATACGTAGCAGCAAATACATTCGAATGAAAAGATATCGGAAAAATTTCTATGATCATTACATAAACTCCATCGGTGGTTGTCGACGTCGTAACACGTATGTATGCGCGAGATCGATCTTAGTATCAAAATCCATTCCTTCTGCTAACCGTTCTATCGATAACATCGTAACATTTTATGTGCTGCCATACGTACGAGCTCTCGCGAAACTAATACATAAACGTCGTATTCGTAAATGCGAAATAGTTAAAATCGTAAGCGAATAAAAACATAAATCTTGCGAATATGTAGAAAAATAGACTAACGTTGTGTAACAAAATTTATCTATCGCTTCTTTCTTGGAGTTAAGAGATATTATTTTCTAGTTATTTGTACTTCAAACGATCCGTTAGATTTTAAAGTTCAGTTAGAATCGTTTCAGTGCGATAAATTTATACATTTTATTGTATACGAAGAAACAATGAAGATGCAATGAAGATGCAACACCAAATCTCCTGCGTCACCCAAAGTATTTCCAAGAATTAATGGATCAGTTCGATTTACACAAAGGAAGCGTATCCATACGACCGTGTTCATTCGAACGGTCAGATTAAACCGTTCGACTATTTACCAAGATTTAAAAACGGATCGTCGGAAAAATCTCTCTCGATGTTTTTTTTTTCGAGTATACGCACCAAATGTTATCTTTAAACGCATCGTTGAAAACTTTCCCAGCAGAACCTACAAAAACGTTTTATTTGCGTACTGATATTCACAGCAAGAAATTATTAACTTCAGAGTCCGGCAAGTTTCGTTACATAGTCCACTGCGACGTCTCGAGCATCTGGCCATCCAAACGTCGTAATAACCAGACAAGGTAGAGCATAACTGGACATAAAACAAAATAAACCATTGTAAGTGTTGCCGTCCCCGAGGAAAAGATCGATGCCGTTTCGTGTTAAAAGATGGAAATAACGAGAGAAAAACAAAAAGTGCCGTCGTATAGTACGAAAGAGTGGCGCATCGAGTCCGATGGAATGGGACAAGCGGAGAGGAACGAACTAGTCGAGGGGAGAAGCGTCATTTCGTAGATGTGTTCATCGCACACTTAGGATCGTGTGTTTGACGTAGTCTCATCAGTGTTCGGTTGAAGCTAACCACTGACTGGTCAAACAAGCGGAACAGAGATGGCAATGAGAGAAAGAGAAAGACAGATATGTCTCAGAAGGGATTCCAACGTGGACTCTCTCAAACGATTTTCCGGACATGCGTTTGACTTTGCGCCTCAAACGACGATCCTTGTGGCTTCCCAAGCTGTGTGCCACTGCCCCATGAAATCGCGATTTGATCACTGTTTCAAGATATACCGTAGAGTAAATCTTCCGTTGAACTTATGATCCGGTATCCATCGTCGCAGAGAGAGAGAGAGTGGAATAGACGTTTGTACTTACGTCGTAGAATAAATATCGTCGAACATGTTCGTACCTTTGGGTATCCTACAGATCGTTAGATCAGGAACGCAAATACACGGTGTAACGATCGTCGTCGATTATCTCGCGATATAAAACTCGAGAGATTTAATTTTTTGATGGTCAATGAATTTACTCGTTCTTCTCCTAATACGGGGAAATCGTTTCGCTTTCCGACAGAAACGATTTAGCAGAGTCTCGTGCTTCTCCCTTTCTCTCTTCGTTCACTGGCAGTTTTTAATCTATTTTAATTTCTAACGTTTCCAGGCAGCCGGCTGCGATTTATGTTTAGCAGCGGTCTGGTAGGACGCGGCGAACGTACGTGCTTATGGGACTGCCGCATGTTTTATGTCGGCTAATCTCGTAAAAATTCATGCAAAATAAAGCTCGTGTTTCATCCTCTTCTCTCCCACACACATATGCGCGCGCACACAAACACATACACACTCGTGTTCACTTTTACTCTCTCACTCTCACTCTGCCCGCAGGCACGTTTTCCATCGCGCAACGAGACTTCAGGATCTCAACTCGCCTTGCGTGACGCGTTTAAAACGACGTTAACCTCGAGAGAGTTTCAATCTTGCCCCGGTAAATCGAGAAGATAATGATACGATCGATACACCAGAGTGTAGCCCACCACGAACACAGTATTCCCGAGGTTATACATTTTTGACGAAGCAGCACCAACTGGTATTCGTCTTTCAATTTGCTGATAGATAGAAATCATTCTATAATATTTTCAGATAAATATCTTAGAATGGAAATTTTTGATGGATAACTTCTCGAGCGAGACAAGGGACTACGATATTTCTTACGAAGGAATTTCGAGGGTGTCCCCAACCGAAATCCTCTGCGTGTATAGACATATCTATACATCGAAATTTATATACTATATCGATACGGATAGGGTTGAATAAAAACGATATAATAACAAAAATAAAAATTTTAACGCGTATTCGATAAGATTAAAGTATCATCTTTGAGGTATTCGAAATTTACGATATTCCAACTTTCGAATTTCACGTATAATCATTCTAAGTTTCAAAGCAACATGGTTATATCGAGCACTTTGCAAGCACAGTAAAAGAATTGATATTTTTAACATATAGTCGCCTGTAGAACGTATCGCCATGCATCGCCTGCAATGCAAAAGTTAAATTTATTTGGAACGCGATAAATAATTCAAAATCTTATCCTCGTGTAGATCATAAATGGATGCTGAAACGTTGAACAGGCAATTGAGCGTTAAATTTTCTTCGATCAATGCGTTTACCTTATTTCGATAGGTACGTTTCAACAAACTATTGATCGATGTTCCGAGAGCAAATAGGTAGGTAATACCATGTAAGCCTGCATAGGCGAGTTAGGGACGTACACCTCCGAACCAACGGTGATATCATGGTACGGTCATGACGTTATCAGAGACAGAGGGATAAAAGGCATGGAAATTTTATGATTATCCGAGTGGGTAGCACCTAGCAACATGCTCTATTTAATCTCTGTTCATGCGTAGACGAGATACATCGAGAATCAATTCGGAGTGGCCATCAAATAATTTAATCTGTCCCGCATACTGCGCGTAACTAAAAGCCATCCGTACAACGTTAATGAACAATGTCAATGAACTGAAACAGATTGGTTCTATCAAGCTGACGCTCTGACGTTGTTTGCCAGAAAAGTAGAGGCTCGGTTCGCGTAACTACGTGTAAAATTGCTTTTTCATCACCGGCAAGACTGTCTATACTACTAGATGGTCGACATAAGTCGAGACGTTCGTGTCGTGGCAAAAATAACCGAAATACTTCTATTGATAAAATACGAGGCAACTATAGAATGAATTATCTTGAGAGTGTCAAAAATGATCTCAGATCAGTGAATTACGTGCCTAAGAGTGACATACGACACATTCGCAACCTCTTTTATAACGTCGTTTTCTTATTTGTTATTTTTTTTAAAAAGAAGATACACAAACCCGATAAGTGATAGCGAATGAGTCCGTTTGCATGTACAATATCCGTATTGAGGTATGTCCAACGCTGACGTGACGTTATCAATAGAATTGTATAAAATGATTTAAAAAATCTTACTTGAAAAATGAAAGAGAAAGAGGCCGTAATCAAGACGTAGTAGAACGTGACCTAGGTTCGTATAGTACAAATTTGAAAAAAGTTTGAAAAGATCTCTGTTCTAAATTCCAGCACAACGCGAAAGTCTTTTTTCCTACTTTCATTCAAATGGTAGCGACATCCAGACACTCAGAAGAGTGTTTTTCCGTTTTGACGGATGACATTTTTTGAACGTTTTTTCATCAGCGCTATCTCCACCTCTATGTAGAACACATAGATCACTTTGATCGCTTGAATCGGATCATTTAATTTGCCCATCCATGTACGTATTTCCTTCGGTCGTTATCTCGCGCCAACGTATGAAACCAATGTATGGAACTTTTCCCCTGGCGAATGTTCGAACGTAGTAAGACAAATAGTGCTCCATTGCGACTATTATTCTCGAGCTCTCGAAAAATCTGAATTTTAGTGGACGCTACCTTGGTTTGCACAAGGAAGAGTACACATCGATACCTATGTGCTTGGATCCGCATACGCTAAATCCAAGGATGAAGAGTTGGCCGTGAGCCAAGTAGGTCTTCTGATCTTTCGCTTCGCGGAGCCACGTCTCAAAACACCATTACAACGTTTTGGATTTCGTATTATCGTACCGTCGAAAGATTCGTTGTCTCTCGCAATCGTAACTTTCGCGGACAGCGCGTCTTCTTGTTAAGAGATATTCGTATCGCAGGATTAACGTCGTGCAACGCGTCACGATGAAAATCTACTTAATTAGCAAATTGTCGACGTACTAACGCAATTTATGCGTACTAGGGACCGACGAATTCGATACGTATGTAAGCGTTATCACGGAGGACTAAATGCATGAACAATAATTAACACGAAAACTATGGGAAAGCGCGCATCAAAATCCCATCGACTATTTTCCAATGACTCTCGCATATACGAAAATTTACAAATATTGTGTAGCGAAAATGTTCGCGCATACTTTCGCATTCAACGACTTTCTTACGTCGGTTCACTGCAAACCCTATGAACAAATCGCATTGAAACGTGAAAAACCTTGCAAACTTACACAACAATGAAGAAAATCTCGTGATAGACAAAATTAAAAAAAAGAATTACTTCACGTACTCCTCAAACCTACGACGTGTTCATCCTCGATTTCCTAACGAATGTTATTCGCTAAGAAAAATACGAAATTTTCGATAAAAATCGACGCAACAAGCTACGACATGCTACGTCGTCCGCTCGCCAATTAATTCCATTCTTCGCGTCGACTTGGTGGCCGCTTCGTAAGAAGAAAACAAGCGCATCGAGTTATGGCGAAGAGGGTCGAGCCGAGAGGAGCAGGAGGGTAGGGCAAGGAAGGGTGGCAGTCGAAAACTCGCGGAGGTTATCGCGAGACACCGTTCCCAAGGCGTCCATTTCCAAGTTGCACCCAGGCAAAATGGAGTTGTACGACGTGCAAAATTTACAATGTGCTTTGTGTCAGTGCTCGGGCCAACTTTTGGTCCTCTTACGACGGCAACGCGCGTCCCGTCAAGCGCGAGAGCGCGCCATACTCTTTGACATAAAGGCGGTAGCTTCATAATTCACGGCGAACTTGCTTCGGGCATCTACTAGATGAGGGACGTCGCTCCTACGAGTCTTTCCTGACTCGACGATTCTATTCAGCCGCCCTTCGTAACCGCTACCCTTCCCACGTCCCCCTCACATATCAAATCGATCATTATTCATAATAAGATCCTCGCCCGTCGCTTCTCCCTCCTTCTCGTCTTACCTCCAGCCATCGATCGGTCGAACTCTATTATCTCGACAGGGTTACCCTCTACTCTCTGTGGTGGATTCTATTCGAAGAACAGCCTGCGTTCGAGGCGAGTCGATCTTCTCGCATGCGGTCGCGCATTAGCGAAAAAAACGAAGGTGGTTTCCCGCGATCTTCCACGATACTTAGAGGGAGAGAAAGTAAAAGGAGGAAGGATTTTTAACATCTGTGCGAAACACTCCGATCCATCGACGAATCTCGTCGATCTATTCGGAAATAGCGCTACGAAATTTATTTATTGCGCGCTCCGATACGGAATAGAAATAATCGATGACTTTCCGGTAAAACTTTAGCTGAATCACTGTCACTCGCATAAAACATGTATGAGGATTAATGCGAGTCTGCGCGTTACTTTGAAAAAGAGAATACTAACAGCTATTTAATTTCTATATTCATATATAAATCGAATTCTTCGTGACGCGCTGCGGCAGATACAACTTATATTTATCGCGAGATCCGCGTTGGATATACTGAATGTTCCATCAACATCAAACATTGTCGCTCGTAAAATATTTAGCTTTGCCCACCCTTGTATCATCGTTGTGAAGCGCGTTGAGGGATTAGCTCAATATTTGGAAAGTTTAATACAGGAAAATTCGAAATGAATTATTACGGAAACAATAAATTTTAGAACGAAGTTAATTAAATGCTTTTATATTTTGAATTCATCGTTTTATTGAACTTCTCAAAAAAAAAAACATTGGACGTTTCGTTTAAAAAACAAAATAAACTTACAAATTTTGAAGCTCGATTATTCGAGAGCATGGAAAGCGACTGGACACTATATTATAATACTATTTATATATTCGTTCATGAAAGTCCGTAAAAATATTTTGTCATTCTTTCAGATACGTCGAGCCGAAACCGTATTCCTCCAACGGTCGAGATATGACGGTAGTGTTAAGACGCGCCTCCAACAGTCCTACCGACGAGGAATACATGGACGTTTCTTATTACTTCCACGACGGTAAGCTATCGCATTTGCCATTTATACTCGGTGTTCAAGATTGATAGGAGCGCCAGGAGGATTGCTACAATGTCATTCTCCTGGCGGTCAAATATCTAAACGCGAAATTCGAAGCGACGATCTCTGACCTTTCCTTTCATTCTTGTCCGACGTCCCGCGGTCACTTTTACTACACCCGCGCTAGCAGTACAGACCGATACCCTGATTTGCCAACATTCGGCGATTCTCAAATAACACAATGTACGAATTATCATTTGCAATTTTATGTCCGTGTATGCAGCGTTTTCTTTCTGTGAAATTCAAATCAAAGGTACAAGCCGAATGGTTTTATGCAACACGATATATATATATACATTATAACAACATCCTCGATAGAAAACCCATCGTCTATTTTTTATTAATTATTTTTAGCTTTGACAATAATTTATCCGCGAACTCATGTTTTTTCCGTTCTCAACTTTAAACAACCACGTATTGACTGATTTTTTCACATTATTAAATGAACGTATTAGCTGTGAACGATTTAAAATGTCAATAACGACTTACGATAAAATTCATGTTTCTTCTCGATATCGATCGAATGACCGAATGGCATAGAATGCAAATCGAGAATGCTCATGCTTGTTCGGTCATGTATCTTGGGTACATAAACGTAACAATGGTGATTATAAATGCACATTAAAGATAGTACATCGAATGTTACACAAATATAGAATGGATGGCACGAGTGATTTAAGTTAATTAATTAACGAATATGGAGCGATAGACCCGCACGTCATACGTCTTTTATTTTTAAATTAATTCGTTATTTCAAGTGGAATGCACTTTTACAGCGAAAAGCTCATCAAAAGTACTAATTGGCCATTCATCCAAACGAGTATTGCTGTATGATTGTTTTCAACATCACTGAATACAAATTCGAAATCATGATTACCTTAAACGAAATAACGAATCGGATATAGCGGATATCAATACGAAAAAAAATACAGTAGAAAAATAAATGTATGACATCACTGAAAATTACTGAATACAAATCTAAGTGTTCGAATACAACGAATTTTTTTTAAAGATAGCAGTAATTTTGAGTTTGTATTCATCGGCTTTAAAAGCAGCCCCATGTTTATTTCTATGATTTTCACAAATAGTACTAAAAAACTTTAGATTGTAAGTATGATTTATGCGAACAGAAAATAAATCGAATGTAACTTTTTGATTACGCACTACACCTTGAGTACAGCGTTTCCACTTCACGCCGTTATCTAGTCTAACTTCTGCTGGAATCTCATATCCGTGATGTCCTCGATTTCTCGATTTAGTACTAATTGAGGTTAATTGCCGGAAACGCGATGCGACGTATCGATATCAAAGCTCTGGATCCTTAATTGAATGCCATAGGGCGCGTCGAGCGTAATAATTCAAAATTCTGTTGGTGCGAAACAGTGAAATGAACAGAGCTCGAATATATCTCGTTTATTCGCTAACATAATTCAATACAATATGGCTATCGAAAGTATTAATATAAAACGTATAGATG
>JAITYT010000560.1:883642-902971 GCA_025433975.1 Liostenogaster flavolineata | reverse complement strand
TAGTAGTAGTGGTGGCGGCGGTGGTGGTGGTGGTGGTGGTGGTGGTGGCGGCGACGACGGCGGTGGTAATGGCGATGGCGGTGGTACCACAACGGACGGAGGTGGCAATGACAACGACCACGTCGCTGGAGGACCACCAGCACCAGCAGTGGTGGAACCCCTCCGCGTCTCTGACGTTCCCCTTTGCCCAGAAATAAGAGAGGAACCCGTACCACCCAACGAAGAAGGGGTAACTCTCGCTTCTGACGTATACGGAAACACGCTTTAGGAAGGGTCTCTGTGGATAGGTAGCTACCGCGGAAGATCGTAGGATAAAAGAAGTGGTGGTAATCCCCCTGGAGTACCTTTGCTTACGGTAAGGTACGTCACGTTACGACACGATAGGAATTTACCCCAATGCGGCAAGAAGGTACCCGATCCAGCTGTTATTATCGTGATGGTAGTAGTACTGGTCTAGAAGTTGTATTATTGGTGCAGGTGATGGTTGTAGTGTTACTACTGCGTCATAATCTCTGTAGCTGCTAATTGTGGTCTAGATGCTCTTTTTTCAGTCAGTTAGATGTAGATAAAAACAGAGAAGACATTGTACAGTCATACGTGGCGCAATAACTAAATATAGAAGTGGCTAGCAGCAGCAGCAGCAGCAGCATAGTTGTCGTCGTCGTCGTCATCGTTGCCGTTCCTCTTCTCTTGCAAGAGAGAACATGTTACCACCGATTCGAGTGTAGGAGTTACAAGGTCAAGTGACTCGAGAACAGCTTCCTCCCTCTGCTTCTGTTCAAGCTTGCCAAGCAGCGGTTCTCACGTATTCTTCCTTCTCACGCCATTGTCGATCAGTCGTAGGTGGTGACGCTTGTTTCACTCCTGTATGCGAGCTAGCTATTGACGATGATGTCGTCTGGAGACGACGTAATTATATGCACAAAAAGAGATTGGATCGTGAATTTTACCGGGTGAAATACCCGTCGAATCGTATGCGCCTATGTGCGTCGTGACGATAACTTCCGGTCGGTCGATGAAAGAGAGAGAAAAGAAGGGAGTAAATGGAAAAGAAGCGGGGAAAACTCTTCAGCGACAATAGCACCGCGATAAATGACGTCTAAGCCGATGGTAATAGATTTAACGAAGAAAGGTCGTGGCAAAATCGTCGCGTTGTCTCGTCTACTCTGTCGATTTCGTGATTCTTATGAACAAGCGACAGCTACTTGATAATAGACAATGAAACGATTAATTGCACGCAACTTCTTAGACAATGACTTAACGCCGCGCTTCATTAAACATGTCAATAATTTACGTAGACATCTCCTTTTCCTGCTCCTTTGTGTTATTGCAAATAATGATTTTGTAAATGCAATTAATTAATAAAATACGAGAGGAAGAGGATTGTGATACTATAACATAATAGTTTCAAAGGACAAAGGGGTGTAATTATAACCATCTGTTGAACTACTCAATTTTTAGTTATTTATCGTTAGAATAAATAAATATTCGTTCGGGCTATAATAATTTCTCTCTATAATATATTATATATTATTATATAATATTCTATCATGGTGTTTCATATAATTTCAAATGTAACATCGCTCCAATCCTGCTTTTATTCAGTCCGAAGAATTTGTAATCACTAGATAAATAAAGCAATTCGCGGAGGTACGCGAGTTTGGACGCCATATTTTGGGTGTGAATAAACTTTAAAATTTCCTAAAACATCTATACATGTCAGATAATAAACGGTTCTTATCTTTGATAAGTTTATACAGTTTCTTTAAACGTACACGGAAAAATCTTTTTTTGTCATCGTCTTCATATTGCAAATTCGTATTGCGATTTAAACTCTACAATGCCGTCTATTTTAAAAAATATCATATAAAAACTTTGTTATGTGAAAACTTTCTTGTGGCGTGACATTTCTGCAGAGACGCGATCAATCGGTCAACAACAATCACGGTTCATATCTCTATAATTTCCGAGTTCCTCGTTGAAATCTCTACAGAATTTAATCGGAAAAGGACAAGACATTATTTGATGTTAAAACAAAGCTTTAAGATCAAAAATAAAATCCTAATGCTTTACCGATCGACCGTGACCTAATCCTTATTATTAAATCGAACTGTGAAAAGAACATAAAAATTATAATAATAATTATAGCAACAATGGTATATTTCGTCATTAAATTCTGTTGAAAGCAATATTCCAAAGTTACGAATTAAACGTTATTGATAGTAAAGTAAAATAATAATTCTTTTCTTTAAAAAAAACGATAAATTATTATTTATTCGAAGCGTATTCTAAAAAAAGGTAGAATATTAGTCTACTCGTAACAATTATTATATAAATTTTCATGTAATTAGGGTAGTATAGATATTATAAAAAAGTCTTTAAAATTGTCTGTAATAATTGAAATCAATTATAATCATCATAATAATTCTATCATTGATGTGACACTTTTCACAAGATATTGTAATTACATGGACTGCTATAGACAAAAACTATAACATATCTATACATAATACAACATATTTATAATATAACATATCTATAATAAGGTATAATATAAACTTCGTATCTTATGTAACTTTTAACATTTTCACGCTTTTTAACTTTCAAGCCACTTATAAATAATTCGTCTATGACATTATATCACAAAATCTTTATTAATTAAAAATATATTAATTAAAATTAATTAAAAATATATTATTAATTAAAATATATATTAAATGTAAAAAGCTAAGTGTTTAATCTCTTATGGCTTTTTAAATTAATGATAATTTTTCAGATTTAATATATGCGACATGGTAAAAGTGCGAATACAATTTTGAAGTCAGTAATGCGTACGCTTGTTAAATAAAGACAAGTCTTTGGTCGTTCTAATTCGTCATAGGTAATGCGGTTTTATTGTTGGTTAAGATTTCGGTCATGCTGAGTCGCTGAAAGGGTGGATTGAAGCGCGATTAAGTGTACGCTCGCAATTAAGTGTCCCCGATGTACCTGATTAAAGATGAGAAAGCCGTAGAGTTTTTTCTACTGCAATGCGATAGGTCTAATCTCGTTTTCATGGCTAGTGAAACACGGATACGAAACTGTCTCGCTCAGAAGTATGTAAATTCATTTATATAAAAGATACAAAATATCGTATCGTATTTTCAACCTTTCTCCGTTTATTATGATTATAATATCGACTTCTACCATCTATATACCTACACTAATATTACCAATTAAAGTGGTCCAAAAAGTAGAAACTGAAGAAGAAATTAACAAGTTCTAAAACGAATAAATCTTTTATAAATGAAATATCAGAAACGAAAGACGAAAAAAAATATTGAAAGAATAATATGAATTTTAATCAAAATTTGTTACCATTGTTCGTTTCGGTTGGACAGAAAACTAATCTGTACTTTATATCGGCTTCATTCTACACTACAATAATATGCATCGACACTGTAGATTTTTCATCGTTTCGCGATCACAAAAGCATTAGAAACAATCAAACTCCTCCATACAAATTAAATAATTGCGATATGTAAACCTCACTCCATATAAAGTTTAATCGAAGTAAAAGCTTCAATATTGACCTTTATCGTTTAAAGCGGATTTTAATTTATATCAGACTGCAATTTAATCAAAATGTTTTGAAACGTATTCCAAAAAAAATATTTCAAGAATCGCATTAAATATAATGCGTTTAATAAATAGTCGTCACCGTTGTCGTTTATATAAAATTATAAAAATAAAATACTCTCCGCTATCTTCCACTTACCTTGAGTTATAAATATCTCGCTTCGTTATTCGAATATCCTTAATTATATGCTTATTAAATTGGTGTACGCAATTGATTTTCGATCATCGATAAGAAGAAGGGAGAAATAGAGAGACAGAAACGAGAGACTAGGAAGGCGAACAAAAAAAAAGTAGCAAGGGAAAGTAGGATAATGGGAAGGAGAGACGAAGCACATGCATAAGAAGACAAGGAAAAGAAAAAGACGCAGACGTGAGGAAAGTTGATGATGAGGATGAGATTCTCCTCTTTTCGCTCTTATCCAACTCTCTTCTGGTGGTACGCTCCGAGTCTCTCCTCCCTCCTTCTTCTCCTCTTCCTCCATCATCCCCCCATCTGCCACTCCACCAAGTCGCTATTAACTAGCGCGCTATTCGAAGGCGTCGCTCCGTCTTGTCCGCTCAATATATCGATTCTCAAAAATTGTGCCGTGAACGGAAAGCTACGAATCATTCGTACATCATGCAGAGGGGTAACGCGACATATTTGTGTACCTCTGTATGGCACACACGTCAACCGCGTGGTTCGAGTTTGCGCGCGCGCAAATGACAGCGATGGCGCGGCCGATGATGCGAGAAGATCCACGGAAAAGAGGCGTTTTTACGAGCGTAAGAAAAAATAGAGAAACTCCAAGGAAAGAGAAAACTGAACGATAGAACGAGAAGAACGAGAAGAAAGGATGGAAGTAGGAGATGATGGAGGAAGAGAAGAAGAAATGGAAGTAGAAGAGGGGTATAAAGAGAAGGATAGATACGACGATGGAAGGGTTAAAAGTGTATGGTTATCAGAAAAGGAGGTACGAAACATGAAAGGTGGGGAACGAAATAGAAGAAAAGGTCGGGTATTGGCGGTTAGGCGGATTCGACTAAGGAGTTGGAGGGAGTATAGACGCGGTGGAAGAGAACAGGAAAAGAGAAGGGAGCGTGGCTGAGAGGTAATGAGACTGAAACGGATAAACGAGATGAACGAAGATGGCGAAAGAAGGCGCGGAGTGCGGGGAGGGAAAGGGGACAAGCTTTAAGAGACAGGAGGGGAATCAGAGATAAAAACGAAGATAGAAATAGTTAGTGAGAGTTGGCGAGCAGTATCAAAGAGACAAGATGAGAAAGAAAATATGTAAGTATGAAGGAAGAAAAATGCAGAAGATGGAACAAAAGAGGGGGAAAAGTACATAAAAAGAAGAAGAGAAGAAAGAAAGAGTAGCGAAGATACGATACAAGATTTTACCGTCCGTATTAAAGTGAGTATTTTTGGTCGATATCCAATCGAATTGTAAAACAAGAATATTGCAAGAATGTTGCAAGAATATACGTTAAAAATCCATGGCGGTCTGAACCTTCCGCAACGCCTGTTATTATCTTCGATCATTATCAATCTAAGAAAGTAGGGCAAATATTCCTTTCAGATTTCACCGTTTAATGACCATTGCATTTATTTAAAAGGCGTTATTTTTCTGGAAAATTGAAGATCACAAATCGTATCGCATCCGTAAATTTCTATTAACCATATCTATTTTCTATATCGATATCCGAGCGTGTATCAATCGGAACAGAAGGGACCAAATCCGTCGCCGTCCTTCTCAGGCATGCACCTTTGCACGAAGAGCAAAAAAAAGGAACGAATAAAGTTCGATCAGCCCAAATTGGATTCAGAAAATTGCCGACAAACAGAAATCCGTAAGATCATGCGCAGGTAGCGATACCGCGGTCCGCCGCCGTGCTTTTCTTTCTGACGTCAGCTCGATCGGCACTCTTCGGGTTGCAAGGGATGCTGCTGAGAAATGTGTGACAGAGAGGCGGTCGAAGGTAGGTAGATAGGTAAGTAGGTACGAGGACGAGGGACGGAAGTGTCGATACGCTTGGCGAACTACACCGATGGAAAACGCCTGGAGAGTCTTTCGAGATGATTGAAGCGATGCACGATAAGCACGCTCGCGTCCCTCTTTCTTCTGACCTCGCGGCCGTCGGCCGTCGTCATCGTCGTTCTTTCCATGCAGACCCCTACTGCTACACCGCATCGCATCACGGGCCAAGAAACTCGCTTCATGGATTCGCAACGTGCGAATCGACTTAGATCGCCGCCATTTTCGATCGTTTGCCAGTTCTTACACAACCAACGGCAATAACTTTCCAACGTATCCTATCTATCCCTCTGGCTCTGATTTTCCCCTAAAAATGTTATTATCGTTATTCAATGTTATCGTCGCTATCACCGGACTGTTACTAGCATTACCATTTCGACGGGTGACCATCAGTCAATACATATTACCGTTACTAGTTATTATTTCAGGTAACGAAGGAATTTTCTTCATATCAGTAACGATAACAACTTGTTGCTACAATTATTTTTATTATTACCATTCTATTTATTATTATCATTACTGTTATTATCCTTGTAAATATTGACGTTACAAAGACTAGAACATTCTACTAAACATATTAGATGAACATCATCGCTACGGAACAAGAAAAGAATATACTTAATTTTTTGTTATATTCCAGTTTCTGCAGCTATTATATTTTATAAGAATCAAATTCCGATTATATAGATATATATTATTAATTGCCATATATATTACATAATAAAACACATTATTTTCCAACATACAATCTTTTCGAATTCGATTATCGATATCTTTTGACACTTGCGGTACTCCAAACATCGGGCTCAATATTTTCTTAATCACTATATACTATATCATATACATAACGATGTTGAGAACTTTATACAAGGTACAAGATAAAGTATCACCAAAGTATCAAAGAAATGCATAAATAGTAGTTCGGTATCACTGATTAAAAGGATACTATTGTTGTTATAGTAAGACTTATAATTTTATATTTCCTGACAAGAAATAGTGCTACCAACTTTACTATTATATTAAGTCTACCGGAAAATAATCAAAATTTGTTCAATGAACTCATTCACAGTTAGTTTGTATCGAGACATGGAATCGCAAAGACGGAAGTTTTATTATTACATTTAAGCTTGGTTCTAAATTTTATTTTTTAGTTAAAAAATGTTTGTTCTACCAAGAAGGAAAGATGTCAAGGCCAACAATAGAAGAAGCACACTTACGTCAGTGTATACTATTTTTGTTCGATCAAGGAATGGAAGCAAACGAAGCAGTGAACAAAATTACTGATACTTACGGAGATGTTCTGAAACTAAACAAATGTCATAGATGATTCAAAAAGTTTAAAAATGGAAATAGGAATATCAAAGATGCCATACGAAAAGAACGACCCCAAAAATTAGATGATGATATCCTGAAGGCAATGGTGGATTCAGATCCTCATCGAGCAGTCGAGGAATTATCATTGAAGATTGGCTGCCCATGGTCTACAATTCAGGATCATCTTCATTGCATAGGAAGATTGTACAGGCAAGGAATTTAGATTTCTCATGAATTGACGGAGACGGCGCTCGATCAATGGCCACTATTTGCGCGTCTCTTTTGTCTCGTTATGAAGCCGATCCGTTTTTGCGACGAATTGTAACTGGAGATGAGAAGTGGGTGCTATATAATAATCCTGTACGAAAAAGACAATGGCTTTTTTCCGGAGAAGCATCTATTTCGACTCCTCGACCATCAATAACAATAAAGAATGTCCTTGTTTGTGTATGGTTGGATTTTTCTGGAATCATACACTATAAATTGCTTGAACCTAGTCAGACCGTTACAGCGGCGGTGTATTGTAAACAACTCGAGCGAATGAAACAAGAGCTCATAAAAAAACGATGTTTTGGTAAATAACAAAAAAAGGATCCTTCAACATGATAACGTGAGGCCTCACGCTGCAAAAATAACACAAGAAAAAGTAAAGGAGCTTGGATTGGAACTTTTACCTCATCTACCCTATTCACCAGATCTCGCGCCATCGGATTACCACCTTTTTAGATTGTTAGGACATACATTAAGAGATGACAAATTTAACAATATTGGAGAAGTGAAAACGCACTTGGAAAAGTTTTTCAATGAAAAATCGAAGGACTTCTTTAAAAAGGAAATCGAACAACTGTCTTTACGCTGGCAAAAAGTGGTAGAAAATGATGGAAATTATTTTGTTAATTAGTATTTAAAATTTCTTTAATAAGTAAATGGTTTTCGCTAGCAAAAAAAAATTTTATTACTTTTCGGTCCCCCTAATATCTTGAGCAGGTATTCAAATCTTATGAAATTCAAATGAAAACATAAAATGTCAGTTTTTTAATGTACATGAAAGTTTTACTGTCATTTCAAAGACGATACATAACCTATCCTATCCCTATCACCTATGACCTATCAAGATTAATTATTTAAACGAGATCTCCCATATTTTTTCCTATATAGTCTGATAGTGTTCCATGTAACGAGTACATCACAAGTTCATCCAAAGTCATGCTATGTCATACAAAGTCAAAAACCGAAAACATACTGCAAGAAAATAATTTGTCCAGTTGCTTCACTTACAATTAAATGTATTTAAATAAAACTCAAAAAGTAAAGAAATGATTAAAAGATATTATTTATATCCATTTTGTTGACGCCTTGTTTTTTGTAAATATATTTTTCAACGAAAATTACTTCGCTTATTAAAAACAGAATATGATAACATTCAAATGTTCTAATTTTTTCAAACTAATTTATTATTTGAATAACGTTCCTTATTACACTGTCTCGAATGCAGACGATATTATCTGCATCTTTACCGATAAGAAAGTTCTCTACAGTTCTATACTCTGCTTGATTAAAAATATGGCGGAATCTGAAGTGATAAATTGTGATCTCGAGAAACTTACATTGTTGGAAGAACGTCAAAAGATAATCGACAGAGAACCATTCAAAAATTTAAAAATTAGCAATACTCAAATTTTAGACACCGTTGAAGGTCGAGAAATCTGTGGCCATTGCTATAAATCAAGAAAATTCTTTTGTTACACATGTTGTTCACCCGTTATCGATCGAAAATACATTCCACAAGTGAAGGTAATTGCAAATTTTATAACAATATTTTTTTGATAATTGTATTTATCAATATTGTAATCGAAATTCATGATAACGATATGTACTTATTTGTTGAAGTTACCTATTAAAGTCGATATTATCAAGCACGCACGTGAAATAGATGGGAAAAGTACTGCGATTCACGCAGCAGTACTTGCACCAGAAGATGTAAAAATTTATACATATCCAGACTTTCCAGAAACGATAGAAAAAGAAGAGGTAGAAAAGCAAAAGCGTTATACATTATTTATCAAATATTTTAATATAAATTTTAATGACATTATCCCTCAGACCGTTTTAATCTTTCCTAGCAAAAGTGGTATAAATGTAGATGCTCTTTTTATGAAAGAAACCAGAGAAGATGAAAAGATAATTGTGAACAAAATTAAAAATCGATTTCCCATAAAAAAGGCCATTTTTATTGATAGCACATGGCATCAAACTAAATCAATCTATAAGGATCATAGACTAAGAGGTCAGTGAGCGTATAAAAACAATAAATAATTTAGTCTTTTTAAATATTATTATTTCTTGTAAATGAATAATGAAAATATGTTTATATACTTTTGATATATTTTCTATGATTCGTAATATTAGATTTTACAATTTTTTTATATATAATTACGTCATCGATTGATTATGACTTTGTAGAGTTACGATGTATTATTTTGAAATCAAGAATTTCTCAATTCTGGCGTCATCAGAAAAGAAGTCCAAGATGGTACTTAGCAACCATTGAAGCAATTCATCAATTTTTAGTAGAATTGCACACGTGTGCCTTTGGAGCAATAGAAGAATTTGCACAAGTTTTACCATTGGAAACTACAGAACAAAATATTTTAAGAATAATTAAACATGAGGAAAACTGTACATATGTATTAGATCAAAAATATAATGGACAGTATGATAATCTTCTATATTTTTTCAAGTATATGTACGAAAAGATTCATGTCATGTATGATCATAACAAACTATGGGCTTACAAGAGACCTTTAACATAGTTCACAAACATATAATTCTGAAAAATAACCTAAAAAAGTAAAATTTTGTTATGTCTTTCAAAGTGTATAAGAATCGAAAGAAACGTGCTTGATTATAACTATCAGTCACTTAAAAATAGAAATTATTCATATTTTTCATATACTTATAGTAACTTAGGTACATTAGTATCATTATTTATTTTAATAATATATTGAGTTGTGAATAAAATGTAATTTTGTATGAAGATAATTAATTTCGAATGAAGAATGTATTAACTACTTTTTGTTAACAATATTTACCCGCGAATGCGTACTCTTTATTGAATCCAATAATTTCTTAAATGCAATACTTTAATTCATGTAATATAAAATCGATAAATTAAATAATAAAATTATGAATTATTTATTCAAAAATTATGTATTTTTAAATTATAGTACATATGTCTCAATCTTTCAACTAATGTTGAAATGTTTTATTTAGTGATGTTTCATTAATAATAAAATGTAGTTCAAGGTTTAAGCAATATTAAATAAATAAAAATCATCCGTTATTCAAAATAATAAGTATAAAAGTACATTTCTTTATTTATGAATAAAATATTACGTTAATTTACAAATACATGAACAAAATTGTTACACAAATTCTGAAAGTCACATTAAACTTGTTGTACTCCAAAATATAACTTAATGAAGTAAAATCATTTAATTTTGTTTATTATCTGGTTTTCAATAAATTAAATAATAAATAGATTTAATTATTGGTAAAACAATTGATTATATAATATAAATTTGATAAATAATAAGGTCTAATTGTTGCACATAATTAAATCAATTGTGTAAAAACATTTACTTATTTTTATTAACATTTTTTTACATTTTTTGATAGTTACATTATGATCTGTGCATTGCATGTATTTTATACAAAGGTACATATAGAAGATAGACAATAATATACATGGCTTCGCAATAATTTTGCGATGCGTACATTTTGTGAAATATTTTAATTTTTACGAACAGCAATGCTTTTTTCTTTATCTAATATAATATATAAATATCGGACAGTCCGTTTATTACTTTACAATTTCAATTGATAATCTAACTGTTCATAGCCCTCTGTTAGGGTTTATATTTCATGTCTTTATATTATATCAATATTCACACATTGATAGGACGTTACATTCAGTGCAATATACTTACAGTCAATTATATTCCGTGATTTTCAGTACGCATATAGAAATATCATGATTTAAATTTATGGACCTCATATCTGTTGTATCTACAAGATGCTATGTATTATAGTATTATGAAGGTTTATTTACAGACTTGTTTGCTATAAATGTATATGTCCATTGTTTCAATATGTACATCCTAACAATGTGTGACACAAGAAAATACATTAATTTTCAGTGCTCTCTTACAGTCTCCATTTGTTTTGTTTTATCACCTTCCAATTTTACATTATTAAATTTAAGCTGCAATTGAAATCTGTGCAAATGAGTAACATTAATAATAATAATTTTTGATAAATTACCCAATTACTTAAAACAAAAAATTTGGTTCCAAAAAATTTTCTTTTAAAGGAAATATATTTATAATTGTAACAGAAATAATTTGCAATTCTTTTGGTCTGTACTTTTTTTCAAAATATACTTTAGGTGTACTTTAATAGTATGAAAAAAATAAAAATATAAGTACAGTAATCAACATGTATATAACAAGTACCACATACTTACTATATGCAAAATCATATTTCTTTCATATTAAAAAGTACCTTTCTTTGTATTCATAACTAATAATGTCTTTGATATTAATGCTGCACATTTACACAAGATAAAGCGCAGTTGTGCATTTTCCTTGACACTGCAATTAAATTCCTATTGACATAAACATTTTGATGAACTTCATCTGAGCCATAACTTCAATCGTAAAGCATCCACTCCATTTAAGTAATATCGAAAAAGTCGTTTATCACGCACAAATCCCAAATTCTCGTATAGACGTAACGCTGGTCGATTTGTGATTTCTGTTTCCAAAACAACTTCATCTGCATCATCTTCTATCATTGCACGTATTGCTCGCCTGACCAGATTCGATCCAATTTTGCGTTTTCGATACTTTACATCCACTGCTAACATTGCAATATAGCCACGCTTTATAACTTTTCTATGGATGTCCAGCTTGCAAACAATGGCACCTACACACTCGTCACCATGCATTGCCTTGACGAACAAAAAGCAAGAGTTTTCTGTAAATTGTATACCTGAAAGATAAAGGAATCCAACCAAAGCTGGTTTAGTTTCTTTTTTAATGCTGCCAAAAATCATGCCAATGTGATTTCAAATAAAAAGTTGCTCGTACAAATATTATTAAAATTGCAATGGAATGCAATGATATTTTAGGAATATGTACCAGCATCGTTTGAATAACGGAATATACTTTTCGCTAAAATATAATTACCAGGAAGCATAACTTCGGCCAATTATGTATGAAATATCTATATGTGTAAATAGAATATGGTTCACTTAGGTCTTTTTGTATTAATTTCATAATATTAGGCATTTGTAGCTCACTCATATAACTAACATATTGGATTTCATGGTCTTTATTTTCCAAACTTGTGGTTTCTACTTTTTCTGTGAAAAACAAAAGGTTTAAATATAAGTCCAATGTTACATTTAGAAAATCAATCACAATTAAATATTTTATCTTAATTTGAACAATTCTATATCAATCTATACTTTATTTAAGCTCTAAGGCAAAATTTCAGATTGATACAATGGTTTCTAATGCATTAATCAATATGGCTTTAATGTAAATTAAATTTCAGTCAATAATTTATTCATTAACAATTCATAAACATTCTGTTATTTTGGATTTCTACTATAAATATTTAATCTGTGTTATAAATAATAAACACATAATGACATATACCATGTTGATTTAAATGACTAGTTTCCACAGTCGGAGATTGTGGTAATAGGATGGTTAAGTTGTCTGCTCTTTCAAGAGTATCACAAATTCCATTAACTTGAGATATACCATTTGTATGAAATTCGTCACAAGCTCCTGTTGTTGCCTCCAAACTTAAACGTGATTTAATATCTAATGTTGCAATATCCGTTACCGCAGTTTCTTCATTTTCCTTAGTTTTACTTTTCGTAACATCAGATTCAATCGTTTCGATATTACTTTCTACTCTACCGCACTCCATTTCTCAAAATACGGCGGTTATTATCTTTCTAAATTCCACTTGAAGACACGGTGTGGCAAAAATCAAGCCACTATCCTAAAAATTTTATATTTTTGCAACCTTTTACAGAGTGAGTTGATGTGACATTAGAGTCTTTAGGAGGAACACTACGTTTTTAATCGAATTTTCATAATTGATGACAATCTTGTAGCTTCTTCGGGATAATTTTATCTTAAAATACGGACATCCGACGTAAACCGTTCAACAAGAGTCACCATATTGGATTTTCTGCGGTGACTACTTAAAAATCAACCATAAATAAAATTTTGTAAGATGTGCCTCGTCTATCAGTTCTAAATACCATTATCGAATATTGAGTCACTAGTATATTCGAAAAACTGATTTGATTATTTTAATGGCATTATTGAAAATACAAAACTATTTTATACTTTGTATATGTATTTATTAAAAAATAATATTTTAGGAATATTGAGGGAATATTAAAGACGCTTTATATGAATTTCATTTTATTCCATATTTTAAGTTTTGAATCAACTAAACTAAGAAGAAAATTAAAATTGAATTGCAATAAATTTGATTATAAATACTTATTTCTAAAATGTTATTTTTTATAATTTACTATTCTAAAAACTATAAAACATTGAAAATAAACAAAAATTTAACGGTTAGTAACACAATGACTTGATAATGAAAACTGAGAAAAATGGAAACAATAATGCCAATGATGGACAATAATGTCCAACATTTTTGAACAGCTCTATCTTCTTCTTACCTCTCAAAAATTATAGTTTCTATTCTATGTTCAATTAGAATATCGTGAAGTATTAAGAACAGAGCTACGTTGAAATTTATTTAAAAAATTAAGTAAAATATCACTAATACTTTACTATATCTCGATTGAAAAGGGTAAAAACGAAAGGTATCTTATATTGTTTCTGTGTATATAGCATTAGATTTTCATAATATAGTTAAACGTCAAATAAAATAATTCAAAATACAATATATATTTTATATATCTAGTCTAGAAATATCTTAAAATATTTTATTTAAAAATATCACGTTTCAAAATATAAATGTTCTAAAACTTAAATTAAAATTTAATAATTTTAATAAAAATCTTTAGATTTATTGTATGAAAAATTTGAGTAGAAAAATTTATAATATATGAGATATTAATTTTTATGATTGCTGTGAAACTAATTACAAATGTGACTCTACTGGAATATTTTAGAAACACTATATTTTTAGAATAATACGAATTATTGATTTTAAGAAGTATTGTTAATTAATATTTATTATATTAATATTTAATTCTAATTGACTTTTAAATAATTTTCAATACTAAACAGATTAACACTAATGATTTTATCATCCACGTGGTTTCTATAAAGTAATGTGAATATCAGGTTAGTCCTGAAGTAATAGTAATAGTTTACAGATTAATATAGTAAGAAACTCACATCATTGCTACTAACAAATTAACACTAAAAATAATTAGTTTTCCATAATCTTTTCATTTGATATAAACAAAATATTCTAAAAAATGTAAAATTATTTGTATTAGTTTCATATTATAGTATTTATATGTATTATAACTGTATTGATAGTAATATCTTTTTTAGCTTGTTTAGCATGATGGTTATATAATTATGTCCTATCATTTATTTGTGAACAATTCAATTTTAATCTGATCGTACGTAATACTTTAAAAAATAATATATAACACTTATATTTTATTATGATATTTTTAATATCACTTTTTCATTAATTCAATAAATATATTATAACGAAAATTTACATTAACAATTAAAGTCATTCTACTTTTTCAAGAAAAGCTACTTATTTTTTGTTATAATAGGCAAGTTACATTTTATTAAGTTATGCATTCTAAATCTATGCGTTCTAAGTCATTATAAAGGAATATATTTTGGTTTCTAATTAATTTGTATATATTAAAATTTTGATTACTGTTATTAATATTACATTTCAATTTTGATATTTAACATGCAATTAAGTGTATTACTGCTTGCTGACTTAAACAGTGTGTATGTTGATTATTATATTAAATACAGTGAGTGATTCATATTTTTTAATAATACTATTTTACCTATTTAGGTAAGTATGTATATATTTTCTAATTTTCTTTTTGTTATATATATTGTAGTAATATTGTATATATTGTGAAACATTAAAAATAAATTATTTTCACTTTAATTTATCATTTGAATGAATAAAAAAAGTATTTTATTAATTTACTTTATTATACAATTTTCAATATACAAATATTAATTTCAGATGTTAATTACAATTCAATATTAATAATTAATTCTAGTAATAATCCATATTAGTAAATTCTATAATTTTGATTTATTATTTATACATATATATATACGAATGAGATACTTTTCTGTATATTGTTTTACAGAATGTCATTTCCAAATAAGGAGAGTCGTCAAATTTGTTGGGACCATAAAGATCAGTATTGGAAGTGCCTTGATGATGGCAAAACAGAAGCAGAATGTAAAGAATTTAGAAAACAGTATGAAAAGTTTTGTTCATCACAATGGGTATGTTAAATAATATTAAAAGTATTTGATTATTTGAAATTACTGGACTGCGTTTAATTATAATTTATTTATTTATTAATAATTACTATTCTCTCAAAAACTGAATTTTTGTTCCTCTCAATGATTGCCAGGTTAAACACTTTGATCGTAAACGAGAATACTTAAAATTTAAAGAACAACTAGAGAAGGAAGGGTATGTTCCAGAGGAACAGAAAAATGAATAAAACTAATTTAGAAATTATAACTCATAAGTAAATTTAATATACTAATAAGCATTATAAAACTTTATCAATTTTTTCTTACTTCTTAATCATTATAAATAAATGCTTTAAAATAATAAATGCGTATTTTACTGCAATTTTATCCAAAATCCTTAACCAATGTTGAATAATACTTTCATCATCTAGCTTTTAATTATTCTGTTATAGGATACATCATTACTTTACTGATGCAGACTTTACTTTACATATGCGTTTAATAAATGCGCTTATTTTATAGACATATTTATGAATATGTCTCATTTAGCTTTGTATGCTTTTTTACAATTATTTATTTATTATATGCATTAGATAATATCAATTTCTTGTATCTTTATAATTATCGATTATTTACATACAAATGAATCATTTTCATAATTTACAGGACACATAATCTTGATGGAAGACAATACTCTCCAAACAAATCTGATGAATCAATACAACAGTCTGCTACACAATCATCATTTCTTGGCTTTCAAGTGACAAAAGGATAATTATATCAATATTAGCATTATGTGAATTTAAGTTTATTCTACATAATATAGCATTTAGTAGTAAAAATGCTATCTATAAACTTAAAAGAATAAAATTATTAGGAAAGTATAACGAGACATAATAATTCCACCTTTAATATTCGAATATTAAACAAAGAAGAGTATTCATATAAAAACATGGATCCAGATCACATACTTCAAAGATTAGAAGAATGTCAGGGCGATATTGTCATATTTAGAGTCAGTATATTTACAATAAATTTAATATATAAATAAATTCTTACAAATTTATTAAATTTATTAAATTCATTAAATTCATTAAATTACATATAATTAACTTTTATGAAAACGATCACTGTTCTAATGCAGTGTTTGACGTCTTTTTTCAGAATCTTATAACATTTGCGTCATCGCTTGATTCATTGGATGAGAGAGATACGAACGAATGGCAACTAATTTTATTATATATACTTGATATATTATCTCGAAATGAAGATATTGGAAAAGAATGTATTTTGTTAGCATCTCAGGCATTTTCTGCTTTACTTTCAACACAATGTACCTCAGAGTCATTTGAAACTTATTTCATATATTTTCTCAACTTAGATTCTCATAATTTTCATTTTATGAATAAAACTTACAATGTTTCCGATCCTGAACTATTTAAATTAATAATTATACATGGATATTTGCAAGTAAATCATAAAAAAATACGTTACAATAACATATTTTTTCATTCATTCGATATTATATATCGCAACTCTATACAATATACGAGATATTCATATTTTGCATATAAAGTATTATATATTTGGTTAAAAAGAACTTTAGATACAGATTTTTGGAACACAAATAGTATAACATTAGAACAACAATTAGAAGAAATTATTTTTTCAAATTGGTGTAATGCAGTTAATGAGCTATGTAAACAAAATGCATCGATTTTTAATACTTACTTAATTATAATGTCTAAAAAATATAGTAGATTTTTAGAATTTTTGTTTGAACAATGCGTTGATAAGATATCATGGCAGAATGAAAAAAAGTACATTATTCTAGCAGAAATTTGCAATGTCTGGTCAAATCTTGAAATTATAACATCAAAAAACTTCTTACTTTGTTTATGTACTTCTTTGATTAATCATCACTTGCGATCTGGAGGAACAAAAGTCTATATGAATATTTTGAAAAAAATCGATGAAGAAACATGGAAGAAATCATTTAGCGATATTGTAAAATTTATAGTTTATCAATGGGAATTAGGATCAGAGTAAGTATAGTAAAACAAATCAAACTATTTTATTTTTTACAAATAATGATATATAATAAATGTAGAATATATGTTAAAACATATATTACACACAATTAATAATTTACAGACAGAATTATGACGCACTTCAAACATTTTGTAAATATTGGCTTGAGCCAACTGTTGGAAAATATAAAAATATTTTAATACACTTATGGGATTTATATAAAGATATGAAAACGCATTTCTTTAATTCTTACTTACAACGATTAGCTAGTGAAATGCATGTACTTCTTCCACAGAGAGTTGACTTTGCTTATTATATTCATAATAAAAATGAAATTATACGATTAAATGGCTTTGCAATAAATTGTTATGAAGTTAATGAATTATTGGATATTAATAAAGCTAATCCGTTTTTTAATATACAACAATTCCTCTGGTATAATGCAAACTCTACTACAATATTTATGAGAGAAGGAATCATTAAATATTTCAAAATATTTTGCGTACGTCTTTCAAAAATCAGTGAAAATCTAAATCAAAATCAACATATTTGCCATATTACAGAATGGTTATATGAATATATATTAGACTGCTTAGAAAGTGGTTCTTGTTATCAACGTAAAATCCTCGGTTTAAATTTATATAACATTCTACTTTCATTTACAAATAGATGTTTATGTCAGCATACTATTAAATATACTCAATATAAACAATGTGTACATTGCATTGTTTCAAATAAAATAGATAAAAAATGGAACTTTGTGCAAAGGAAAGATTTATTGGCTCTGTTGAAAATTACATTAGATACAGAACTTGATATCAAACAGTTAGCAATTTCTATTATTATTAATTATTTCGATAAGGATACTTTGACTGAGGCAGATAAAAAAGTAAGAAATTATTAATCATTATTTTTTATTGTATTCTTTTTATTGTTTTTATAAAATAATATCGCTTTAGGTATTATTTAATGTGGCCTTGGATAACTGCAACTCTTTTAAATTTTATGAAGTGGAAAGTGGTGCAACTCTTATGAAAGTTTTAACTATTTGGGAACCATTACCCAAGAGATTTACTGATTTTGATAACTATAAGGAAAACAGTATTTATTTAAAATATATCGATTTATTTCTTTATAAAGCCGAAATGCAATTATTATTAATAAAAGAAGATTTACTGAAAGCAATCGTTCAACGTACACCTTTATATGGAACTCTTACTGTTATTCTTTATGTGGGGTTTCGAAAAGGAACAGAAAATAATTTCTTGACATCAGATTTTATAAATAAAATGTTACATTTGTTGGAAGATGTTGTAAACTTCTTGATATCTATCTTATCTTCAAAGTCAGAAAACACAGGTAATGTCATTCACAATTACATTTTATATTCTAGATTATATTTTTATTTATAAGTATATAATTGTTAAGGAATATATAATTGATTTGTTACAGAATATTTATCATCATTCTCAGAGATGGGATTAGCCATTGATGAAACCATTAAAAGTAGTGCAATAATGGATGACAATTATGATGAACTTAATTTATCACCTGCACATCAAGTCATTATTTCTTGTATCTGGATGTCGTTGAAGGTGTGTATTAATTGTAAAAAAGACGGTTTAATGAAGTAATTATATTTACTCGATTTATTGGTGAACTAAAGAATTGTATCTTCATTTACAGGTTTCTTGTGAAATAGCTAGCGAAATAGGCATATTAATGTATTCAGATACAATAGTTCAACGTTCTATCAATTTGATCATTATGGTATTAACAAAATGTCGGCATAAAGGGGCAAT
>JAITYT010000560.1:841372-864736 GCA_025433975.1 Liostenogaster flavolineata | reverse complement strand
GTATTCTGCATGTGTATATATATATATATATATATATATATATATATACAAATTTAATCTTCATATTCCTAAAGAATCTTTAGTGTGGGAAGATACATTATATTGAAGGACAGTAATATTACTGTAATATTCAAATCTAAGTGTTGTGCATTACTATATATCTTAAAATATTGTAATATTATAAAAGAGAGGTATTTGGATATACAATAGAAAAATTATTTCGGCATGTGTATTTACTAAATTAATGATACATGCAAATGGTACTAAAGAGTCATGCAATGAAATATAAATAATGAACCTAAACGAAAGTTTGTGTCAGTACCTAAGTGCAGATATTTGTCACATGCGCTGCAATGTACTAGATTCGCCTCCAGGTCAAGTCTTGGTACAGTATGACAGCGACTGCAGTGTGGGCAATAGCGACCCTTTCGCCATAGCCTTGTTAATGCAAAGATTGTGGAGTTAGTAAAATCGATTAAAAGTTTATGTACTATTACAACCTTTAACATGGAGGAATAATTAATAATGTGTTTTGTATATCAAAATACATCGATACCTTTTTCTTCAATATTGATGAAGTTTATATTAGTCAATTAATTCAGTTATTGAAATAAAATTATATCTCATTGTAGATCATTTAAAATTGTATGTAATATCTTAGATTCGTATATTTCATTTATAATGTTGTATAAATGAACATCTTATTATAAAATGTGTTTGTTATTAAGAATATTACTAATATAATAAAATATATTATACAAATTAATATAATAAAATCAAATCAATACGAAATTTCTAAACTGTAATTTTTAATTGCAAAAGAAATGTTTTAGCACCATTTAATTATAAACTTTATTTTATAATATAAATAAAACAAACTTAAACATAATGGATTATGTTTATTGTTAAATAACCACATTTAAATAAATATATTTATTATAAATAATATAATGAAATTATTATAATAAATGGTGTTAGATATTTTATCTTTTTAATACATACAATACATTTTCGTAAATGTTTTTAAAGATCAAATTTAAAAAAAAATATCGAAAGTAAAAAAAAGTATATGTAACCATTTGAGAAGAGTGGTATTGAAAATATATATAAGAATATATAAGAATATATAAGAATATATAAGAATAAAATATAGAAGAAAAATTTCATAGAATAAAAATACTATGATAATAATTGGTATTTTTGCTCTACATCTGTGAGCAAAAAGTAAATTTCCATATCTGAAAATTTACGTTTGTACTTACTTTGAGCATGGAACGCAGAGAGTAGAAACATAAACGCGAGTATTTTTATCACCCTTCTTAAACTCATGTTGCCATTGAGCTACACTGTTTCTGTCAGAATTGGCACCTCCAGGTTCTCTTGAACCACAATTTGCACATACTGCGCATTCTTGACAATGCCATCGTCCTACTGGTACACGTCTCAAACCCACACAATATATATGATATCTATGCTCAATATGAAATAATATTAATGTAAATCAAATACCAATATTTTATACATCTTATTTAATAATTTTTTCATCGTTATTCATATAGAAATATATCATATTGTACAAATATAAACTTACCCACGATCACACATATCGCAGAAAAGCATTTTAGCTTCATCTGCTGGATCATGACATTGGGCACACGTTTTACAATCTGTGCATTGCCATGCATATGATTGAATTTGTGGGACCATATCTAATGTTAACTGTATACATGATGGATGAACTGTAAATCCGTAATGTTAGCTTTACAAAATTTTTAGCCAGAGAAATACAAAGGTAACATAATAGTATATGTATAATTTACCGTATCCATTGCATGTTCCACACTGAATTAATACTTCGTTTTTACTATGTTTATTAAGTATTTTCAGACACATTTTACATTTTAATTTACTTTCATCCTTCTGATTACTTATTTCCATATCTACATCATCCATTGTTGACTGAGATCCTTCTGTATCTTGTGTTCCTTCACTAGACGACGAACTATAAGAAAAAAAATTATACAATATAAATAATATATATATAATTATTTTTATATTTAATACATGTAATAACAATTCTATTAAATTATTTCATTTACAATACAAACCTAGAATCATCAGAAGACGAATCACTATCAGAGTCACTTTGAGAACCTTCTGATTGACTATCAAATTTACGTTCATTTGGTCTCATTGGACCATACAGAACAGTATTCAAAGGGTAATATCTTAATTCAGCTGGAGTATATTCGCGATAATAATCTGTATACTGCCCTGGTATTAATGGGACTGGATAATGACTTAATTTTCGTTCCATTTCAATTTTCTGATGTTTCTTTGGTACATGGATAGTAAAAGATTGCAAATCCAAGCTGCATTTTCTATTTTCTTTACGTGCTTTATTTAGATTTATATTCCAAGATAGTGCAGATTGAACAGCCATTTCTGCTAAATCTATCCTATTTTTTTCAGCATTTGCTGCTGCTGTTAGTTCTTTCTGTTTTTTTGAATGTTCTTTAATTTGCTTTTCTCGCATATGCTTCCGATACTCTTCATATTGATCAGGAAAATCGCTACACATTACATCTAATACTTCTGAACTGCAAATAGCTGTAAGTCCTGTAAAAAAGACTTTTTAAAGACCTTGTAAAACAGTAAACATAATTCATATTTATGTAATTTTGGTTTCAAGAAATGATATTACTTATATTACTTTATCACATAATAAAAATTATAGTTTATAGGAAGTACGAATTAATTAGATCTGCAAGAGATACAAATCTCTTCACTTACCCATGTCACACATTGCTTCACTGACTAATCCATTTTCTCTTAAATAATTTCTCTCTTCCATATCAACCATTCTACGTTTTAAATCAGGATATTTTCTTTTAAATGACTTTACTCCTAAATATTGTGATATTTGTTCTTGGATCATGAATGTTTCACCTTTGCGTTCAAGTGGCCATTCATATTCAGCAATTTTATCAACAGTGAAAGGTCCTTCATCAGGATCAAAGTTGATTTCCATTCTTCTATTTTTTACTTTCACCTTTTCTGATTCAGTAGTTGCAGTACTAAGTACACTCCCTTGTGATTCTTCATTTACTATTGTTTCTGAAGCTAAAACAAAAGTAATTAAAAATTTTTTTTAAAATATGTTGCAAAATTACAACAAAATTGTGCAACAATATATAGATATGTATTAATAATCTTCTTTAAAAAATGACGAAACTTAAAACAGAAATATTGTTGATATATGTAGATATTCAACATTTCCCATTTCAGAACCATATAAAATATAAAAAAAAAGAAAAACGAAACTGGAAAGCAAATATTTATAACGTTACACAGTTAAACTCACCTTTTATATCTATTTCAAGTTTAGATAAAGATATGATTATATTTTTATAAAGGTCAAGACTTTAAAAATATACATTATTTTGTATGATCTTTTATTGATATAAAAACAAAAAAATGCGTATATTTTGCAAATATAATTTCAACATAAATATAAATTTGAATATTAAAGATGCTTTATACTTTGTTTAAATACACCGTTATGACTATTTCACATTTAGGTACTTCAGAGGTCTTAGGACACAAGAAAAGTTCTATTTTTAGATGTCTTGGTTGGAGATCTACCAATATATTTATGCATTGATTTAGCTTAACTGGCCAAAGTTTTATATTAATACCCATATTATGGACATTAATACAAATTAGTGTACTAATTTTTTAGAAATGTTAATATCAATTTGTATAATGAAATATAAAATTTACAAATTATTAAGCTTGCAAAGATCATTCTATATATTTAACCTATTTTTATGTAATAATATAATCATATTTTTATTTAAATTGCTTTTATTTATCTTTCTTTAATTGTCAAATATTTTACTTTAAAATCAATATTATACAGTCATAAAAATGAATTTTATGTGTTAAAAGTGATTGCATAAATAATACAATTAAAGAGATCTAGTAACAGAATAATTATTAACACTTTTTATAAAATAGTTGTATAATAATTTCATACCTGGCATTGATATATTTCTAGCTGGTGTTTGAGATCTTGAAACAGATTCTGCACTCATTCTTGTTTCTTCATCAATAACTTGTACTGTAGTTATTGTTTCATTTTTGGACGAATTTTCAATTTGTTTTTTCAATGTTGGTGTTAACCAGTTGGAATGGCCAGGAGGGACTAATATATCTTTACTTTCATGTCCAGTAGGTTTTCCAGTTTCTATTACTTTATCGGCAGCTTTGTTATTTGACAGAGATTTTTCCATTGTTTTTTGTTCTTTTTGTGGTAATACTTGCGTTAAAAGTATTCTGTCTCTCTCATTATCTCTGGAGGACAACAATATCGACTCAGTAGATTGATTAGTAATTATTTTAGAGTTTTCTCCTTGAATATCAGAATTTCTGGTAGGCTCTGATTGTACAGTTATACTAGAATCTGAAAGTATGTTTTTAGGAATATTTGACTGCTTTATTACTTCTTTATGAACTAATATAAGTGGTTGTTTCTCAATTTTACATATAGGATTTAAATTTTTAATATCTGCAGGCGATTGTTTGAGAGCTTTATATAATTCAGATGATTTTTGTAATGGGTGCTCTATTGTTGGTGACTCATCTATAGTAATTATTGCCATTGTTGATGCTTCTATTGCAGTTAAATCTTGCTCTATTCTAGATTTTTTATTAAGCGAATGATCTGAGCTTTCCAACTTTCTTTTTCCACGTCCTGTAATATAAGTTTATAAATATAAAAAATAATAAGTTAGATTTATATACAATATCGCAATACTTACCTCTGCCACGTCCTCGTCTAGGTGGTGCATAACTTTTCTGATTCCTACAAGTTCTTTTAGGTCTTTCATTTTCTCTATGTTCAAGTTGTACAAGATGTGGCATCTCATCTAATGCTAATGGATCTCTTGGCATAAGTATTTGTGGAGGATGTACGAGCTGTGATGGTAATGGATTTCTACGAGGTCTGCCTCTCTTTTTAGGTATTTTAACTTCCGGCATTCTAATTGGTGGTACTTCTTCTATTATCATAACATCTTGACTGGAATTTGAATTTTCATTTACTATTATTAACTCAGGTCGATGTTCAATTATTTCACAATCCGAACCAATAGGAGAATTAGTAATATTTTTACATAAGATATTCTTTAGCTTTTCGCTCATAGACATGTCAACTGGTTTTGGTGGTCTAACTTGTGTTATACTGATTTCTTGACTTATAACATTCATTTGTTGGCGACTAATTAAACTTGTTTTTGGATCAAATAAAAGTTGTTTCTGATCTCTTGACATTACTGGTTGAATAGTGACTTCTGGTAAAATTTGAGACAACTGTGCTTCTAATTTAGATTTCTTAGACTCGATAGGTGATATTGTTATCTCCTTCCGCTTAGATGATATCTCAATCGCATTGTCTAATTTCTTCCCTTGTATTTGCACTGGTTCAATTGTTAACTCGGAACGATTGCTTTGTACAATTGTTGAATGACCAGTTTTAAGTATTTTTAAAGCAGGATCTTTCTGTAGCATAGGATCTTTGTATCTATGAGTAAAATTATGTGATGCTTCTATTATATCTTTAACTTTATGCGTGCAATCTGTATGACTATCACAAGCTATAATTGTTGGATGTCCCGTCTTTGATAATTTTATTTTCATTTCTAAAGGGGATTCAACATCTCTACGTTTCTGTTGTTTTTCTTTTCTATCGGATTCTGGTGTAGAATTATCATTAGATTTTAAAAGCTTTATTTTCATACCTAAAGAAGTATCAGCACTCTTTAGATACTCAGATTCTACTTTTCGAATTGTTCTATTTATATTATCCTCTGATGTATCAGTTTGTATTATAGATGCATCGCCTGTTTTGGAAAGCTTAATTTTCATTCCAATTGGAGATTCTGTTCGTTTAGACGTGTCTTGGTGTATATCTCTATATTTATGTTCTTCTATTTGTTCTTGTTTATCAACAGGAATTAATAATGCATCACTAGATTTCGGTATTTTTATTTTCATACCACCAGATTCCATTCTCTGTAATATATCATGATTACTTTCAAATCGTTCTATTGGTTCTGATGTTATAACGGATGCCTCTCCAGATTTCACCACTTTAATTTTCACTCCAGATGAAATTTCTGGTTGCTTTGTTGTATCTTGTGCTATATCTATTTTTTCTTTATATTTGATTTCTTTCGGTTCATCTGAAATTTCAGAATGAATAATAGATGCATCTCCACTCTTAGACAATTTGATTTTCATTCCAAGTGGAGATTCTATTCTTTTTGGGACATCAGAAACGTCTGATTTTTCTTTTGATTCTTCAGAATTATCCATTGAAATGATAGAAGCTCCACTTTTCGTCTTTGTTAACTTGATCTTCATTCCAATTGGTGAATCAGTTCTTTTCGGAATTTCTGGAAAAGATTCGAGTTTGTCTTTTGGTTCCATTATTGTATCTTTTCCTTCTTCATTTGTATCAGTTGGTATGATAGATAAATCTCCACTTTTAGATAATTTAATTTTCATTCCAATTGGAGATTCTGTTCTTTTTGGAAGTTCATACGTAATATCTATCTTTTCTTTTGATTTTGTATTACCATCTTTTTGTTCTTTATGTGTTTCTTGTTTGTCCAGTTGTACAATAGAAGCATCACCTGTCTTTGAAAGTTTAATTTTCATTCCTATAGGTGATTCTGTTCTCTTTGGACTTCCTTGGATATCTAATTTTTCTTTATACTTAATTGTGATATCTTTTAGATCTTGTTGTACTATGGAAGCGTCACCAGACTTTGATAATTTGATTTTCATTCCTATCGGAGATTCTGTTCTTTTCGTTTCTTCAAATTTGTGCTTTATTTCTTTCAAATCGTCTAAAGACTCATGTTTCTCTGAAGGTACAATCAATGCATCTCCTGATTTTGATAGTTTGATCTTCATACCAATTGGAGATAATGATGCAGTACCTTCTGAATGCCATTGAGATATTTCATCAATATTTTCATTTGATATTATCGATGGATGACCACTTTTGGATAATTTTAATTTAATTTTTCCTAATTTTTGACCTGGACTATCTTCTGGGTTTGGGGAATTGGTTGCTGAGCGAATTTTCGGACTTTTAGGTGACCTGGGTTCGCTACAATCTGCAATTGCTGATTTTGCAATTTTTAATATTATTCGTGGTGATCCAACATTTTCAAAGTCATGCTTTTCCACATCTCTACGTGGTGTATCAATAAGTTTTTGCTCTTTATTATCAACAAATTTTGGTGACTCCAACATTTTCTGATATGCTGCAATTTTGGCATCTTTTGGAATCAGAAGATTATCTTTTGGAGTGGATGGTGCATTACAGAGTTTTGTTATTTCCATCTGAGGTATCTCAATTTTAGGAGGTTCCTTTAAACGTTCTTCTAATATTGATATTTTGGGAATTGACTCTACAATATTGCGTACTCTATCTGTCATTTTCGTTGAATTAGCGGAATCTTCATCTTGTGAAAAATATAACTTTTGTAACATATTTTCATTGCATAATTTATCTGCAGACATATCAGTATAAGAAATTGTATTTAGTGATGGTTGCTCTTCTATTTTTTTTGAATCCAATCTCACATTGTTATGCTCGTTATCAGATACAGTACTCAATTTCATGTGTTCTGCAAGTTTCCTTTCAGTTTCCAGTTTTGCTGCCTCTGATATAATCTCAGCTTCAGATATTGATATAGAATCTGCAGCAATCTCTTGTAATTCAGCTACCAATTGAGAAGCATCTTCACAAACATCTTCATCTGGTACAAAAAGATCTGAATCATCTACTTTCGATACATTGTTTACAACACTCTCTACCATTTTTGGAGAAAGAATCAATGGGGAATCTATTATTTGCTCTTCAGATTCCTGTAAAAATTTAACAGCTGATTCTAATTCAGATATTTCAGAACTTGGTTGAAATGCTTCCATACTAGTTGTAGTATCATTTAGAGTTTCATTTTGATTTGTTGATCCTAATAAAATATCTTGCGAAATTTCTAATTTTGAATTTTCCAAATCTTCCACAGTTTCAAGTGGATTTTCAATAAAATCCATGTCTAAATCATTATCTTGCAAGTTATTATCTATTTCAAGTTGTTTTTGTATATCTATGTTATTTGTGTCTTTCCTTGATGGTTCAGCAATTATATTCTCCTTTATTTTTAATAATTCTTGAGGTGTGTCTAAATCTATTTTAGGTTCATGATCACTTAATTTTTCTTCACTTATTTTGTTGGTGGTAACGTTTGTTATATAGTCTCTATCTTGTGAGATATTTAATGTATCATTTGGATGTTTTAGTAAAAAGGTCATGTCCACATTTTTTTGGATTGTTTTTACATGCTCTTGTATTTCATCTTGTAGTTTTTTCGTTTTTGGTAATATTCTCTCTTCACTTTCAGGTATTAAATTTAAATCTAGTAATCCTTCTAAAGAATCTATGTTCTGAGCAGTAATTGGTTCTTCTATATCTTTGTGTAACAAGTGTTCAACAGGTAATTTTTCTGCTAATTCTTTAATTTCAGTATCCACTAATGGTAATTCTTCAGAATCTCTAAGAACCTCTTCTATTTCATTTTCAGTACTTTCTTCCGTGTCTAAAATACTTTTGAAATCATCCACATTTCTTACATTACTTAAGATGCTTGCCATAATATCTTGAGCATTTTGGCAATGTTCTTCAGAAAATATTTCTACTACGTTATTTGTAGTTTCTAAAATATTTCTTAAATTATGTTCTTCATCTGGTTTATTCAAATCATTTTTAATATTTGGTTTTTCTATTGCATTATTATCATCTTCGAGCAACTTAGGTACATTATCATTAATTAAACATGTATTTGTTAAATTTATTTCGTTTATTTCATTTTCTGATGTATTTTTCGAATCAATATTTTTATCTTCAACATTTATAGATAAATGCTCGTTAAATTCTGTGACAGTTTCTAGACGTGTATTCATTTTTTCAAGATTTTCTTCTATTTTTTGTATATTTATTTGCATATGCAATTCAGGTTCTTCAATATTTGAAACTAAATTTGTATCTTCCTTTATTTTATTATTATCACTTTCCTCTTCTTTTTCTTCAATATTAGGTGTATTAATCTCATTATCTTTTATTTGTTCCTCTAGTTCTGTAGTCCTATCTTTTGTTCCATCAACTTGTGTTTCAAATTTTACATTTTTATTAACATTTTGTGTGAAAGTAAGTGTTTCTTCTTTGATACCTTTTTCTGTATATAAATCAGTATACAATGTATATTGTTGATCATTGCTATCTCTAATCTCTTTATTTGTTAATGTAGGTTTTATTACAATATCATCAGTTTCCATAGATGATCGATTTTCATCTTTCGATAACAATTCATTTGTTGAGAATGTATTACAAAGCAAATTTTCATTTATTGGTTCTGCAACTATATTGATTTGATTATCTTCTCTCATTTCATTTGATAAAGATATTTCACTTTTAGATTGTGTTAATATTTCCAAGTTTTCTCTGATTTCACCTGATAAACGTGTTCCAGTTTCTATTTGTGTTGCAATTTCAAAATTCTTTTCTGTATCGTCTGGCAAACCCATTTTAAATTCGGCTTGTATTATCATTTCAAGATTTCTTCCTTTTCCATTTGTTAATATTTTATTCTTTATTTGTTTTGATGATTCCAAAATTTCTTTTGTCTGGTCTGACAAACATACTATAGTTTGAGCTTGTGTTAATGTTTCACAATTTGATAAGCATGCTTCAGTTTCAACTTGTGTTTTTATTCCAAGATATCCACTTGCATCATCTGATAAACACGTTTCACTTTCAACTTGTGTTGTTATTTCCAAATTTTTGTCCGTTTCGTTTAATAAGAATTTTTCAGATTGAGTTTCAGCTGATGGTTCTAAAACTTCTTTTATTTCATCTGATAAACTCATTTTATTTTCTACTTTAGTTGATATTTCAAAATTCTCATTTGCTTCGTTTGACAAACACACTTCAGTTTCGGCTGATGGTTCTAAAATTTCTTTTATTTCATCTGATAAATTCATTTCACTTTCTGCTTTAGTTGATATTTCAAAATTCTCATCTGCTTCGTTTGACAAACACACTTCAGTTTCTGCTTGTGTTACTATTCCAATATCTTTTTCTGCTTTCTTCAATAAAAATATTTTACTTTCGGTTTCAGTTGATGTTTCTAGAATTTCTTCTGTTTCGTCTGGTATACTCATTTTGTTTTCTGCTTCGGTTGATATTTCAAAATTCTCATCTGCTTCGTTTGACAAACACACTTCAGTTTCTGCTTGCATTACCATTGTAACATCTTTTTCTGTTTCCTTCAATAAAAATGTTTCAGTTTTGGTTTCAGTTGACGTTTCTAAAATTTCTTTTGTTTCGTCTGGTAAACTCATTTTTTCTGTTTCGGTTGACATTTCGAAATTCTCATCTGCTTCCTTTGACAAACACACTTCAGTTTCTGCTTGTATTATCATTGCAACATCCTTTTCTGTTTCGTTCAATAAAAATGTTTCAATTTCGGTTTCAGTTGATGCTTCTAAAATTTCTTTTGTTTCATCTGGTAAACTCATTTTGTTTTCTGATTCGGTTAATATTTTGAAATTTTCATCTGCTTCGTTTGACAAACACACTTCAGTTTCTGCTTGTATTATCATTGCAACATCCTTTTCTGTTTCCTTCAATAAAAATGTTTCAATTTTAGTTTCAGTTGATGTTTCTAGAATTTCTTTTGTTCTATTCTGTAAATTCATTTTGTTTTCTGCTTTGGTTGATACTTCAGAATTCTTATCTGCTTCGTTTGACAAACATACTTCAGTTTCTACTTGCGTTACCATTTTAACATCTTTTTCTACTTCCTTTGAGAGAAAGGTTTCAATTTTGGTTTCAGTTGATGTTTCTAGAATTTCTTTTGTTTCATCTGGTAAACTCATTTTGTTTTCTGCTTCGGTTGATACTTCGAAATTCTCATCTGTTTCGTTTGACAAACATGCATCAGTTTCAGTTTGAGTCGTTATTACAAAATTATTGTCTTCTTCATTAATTAAACACGCGTCATTCCTATCTTGCATTAATAATTGAAAATTATCTTTTATTTCATTTGTAATGCACACTGCAGTTTCAGTTTGTTTTGATATTTCAACATTTTCTTTTGTTTCATCTGATAAACACAATTTAGTGTCATCTTGTGTCGATATTGTATCATTTCGTTTTACTTCACTTGGTAAACATATTTTAATATTATCTTGCGTTTGTGCTTCATTATTTTGTTTTATTTCATTTGATAAACATGTTTCTTTTTTAATTTGTATTGATATTCCAAAATCATTGTGTATATTTTCATTTACTGATGAAGATATTGTATTTTGCAGCTGCATAGATGATTCAGGTATAACATATGAAACCAATAATTCTTTATTTTCAGTTGTTGTTGCATTGCTATCATTTCGTATATCAGAATCTACCTCTATAGCTGCAACTCTAAAATTGGTTGTTGATGAATCTTCAAGATTCATACTAATGGTTGTAGAATCAATTCTATTATTTATATTTTGGATATTTATTTCTGAATTAATATGTGTCATTGAAAAAGATTTTGATGATTCTGGATTATAAATTTCAATTTCTGTGGTTACTGTCTGATTTTCAGAAATTACATTATTATTATCTAAAGAATCAGAATCTGCTATTAAATCTCCCTGATTTAACATTTCAGGTATTAAATCAGACTTAATTTTATTTTCAGATAGTAAAACAATATTTTTATTGCTGGTATCAACATTTATAGTTGCACATACACTAGAGTTATCTTCTTTATCTATAAGAGAACTGTTTATCATGCCTGATACTAAATTTACATTTTCAACATTTTTTGTTTCTGTAATTAAATTATTAATGTCTTCTGTACTAGATTCAAGTACTTTCGTATTTGTAAGAAAATTTGTTAAATCATTTTTTACATTTGGTTCTTTTATTTCCTGTCTTTCTGTATGTATTATTTCTTCTGTTTCTTTATTTTCATTGTTGTTATCATTACATTTATTATGCATTACAAATTTATTTGGCGTTACTTCCATCTCTAGTATTAAAGTTTCATCAGAATAATCTTTATTTTCCGTATCTATACTTTGTTTGACTTCTTGCAATTGATTATCTGCACCTACTCGTGAATTTAAATTTGTATTTATACTTTCGATTTTCTCATGAAAAGTAGTTAAAATATTATCTGTATGTTCCAACACATGTTTTCTTTTAGTTACTGAGGATATCTCCATATTTGTTCCTACTTCTTTAATGTCTGCGGTAGATTCCTCAATTGAATTTGTTGTCTTCATTATATTAGATTTTAAAGGTTCTTCCTTCTCTATACTTTCTTTTAGCATAACTAATTTCATATTAGTAGAATGCATAGTTCTATTTTCAATATTATCTTTTGCTTCCTCTTCTTTGTCTTCTTCATTATTATCTATAGTTATAGAATTCATAGACTCACCTTTAATATTGTTTGCACTTTCCACAATACATAATGCTTCCGTCAATTCTTGTTGGTCTAAACGATTTTTTAATTTATCATCTTGCATAATCGTAAGAGAATCTATTTTTTCTACTGTAATGTCTGTTAGTTCAATATTTTTGAATGATTTCACTGTGTTTGTCTTACTCTGGCTCTCGTTATTCGTATCATCTGGTTCACTTTTTTTATCTTCATTATGAATTGTAGAATTCTTAATAAAACGAACTGATTGTTCTTTATTTATTTCACAATCGTTTAAATTTGTTTCTTGAGAATCCTCCGATATGTATGCTTCACCAATAAGTTGTAAGCTTTCACTGATACTTTGTACACTAACTAAATTATTTGTATCACTTTTTCTTTTTTCATCGCTGACATAATCTAATTTATTAGTAGTTGAAGTACTAGGATCTTTTAAAACTACAATTTCAGTAACTGATAAAGGAAAATCATGTAAAAATTCTTTAACATCACTTTTCTTTTGCATTTGTAAATGATTTCCTGAATGATCTGAAAATAAATTTTATGATATCAGAAGTAACTTACAAACAATTCATAATATTAAAAAATAATTTAAGTTAATTTACGATAATTTACCTTTATTGAAAAATTCACTTGAAAATAGAGAAGTAGGACTATTATTTGAATTAGTTGTAAGATCTTCTTTTTTAGGTCTATTTAATTTTACATTTTCTGCAACATGTTTATTGGAAATATTTATATTAAGGACACATTTCTTTTCTGTATGTGATTCACTTAGTTTATCTATGTCTACATCATCAATCATACTTTTATCGTTACAAATTATGTTACTATCCTTACTCTTATCGATAGCAGATTTTGTATGCGCTATGTTTTGATTACTTTCTGCTTTTGAATCTGTGATGATCTGGGAAAGTGCAGCTATTTCACTTTCCAATGTTGAATCACTTACAGGTTCTGATTGAACACCGATAATATCATTTATATCCATAATGCTTAAAGCTTCTGTATCATAAGTTTCTGAATCACTGTCAATACAATATGGAGCATAACGATCTGGTGATTCTTCTATAGTAGAATGTTCCTTTTTAAACTCTTTATTCTTATCTTTAGAGCCAAATAGGCCCATTTTAGAACTTTCAGACATTGTTTCAACGTCTAGCATAGAGTACAATAAGTCTGCTGCTGCACATTAAAATTCTTATTGCATTTATCCATTTGATTTTAAAAACAACAATAATTTAATTATTAAGTAAACATAACCGTAAATGTTTTTAATTTATTTTGGTAACATTCTCATCAAATTTACATCAATACACACTAGCTAACCAATTTTTTTCTTTACATAGGTATCGATTTTTATGGAAAAGTCATGCACCGTTTAATGCAATACCACAATAAACCAGAAATCTTTTATTTTTAACTTTCAGTATTTTTAACTTGTATATGCAAAATCAATCCTAAAAGACTTATAATTATTACATGAGTTTTTGTCAAGTCGACATTCGTTAAACCGACGCTCACTATACAAGCTAAACGTCTACACAACCCCCCTCCCCCCCCGCCCTTTGAATCCTGCGGCAATAGATGCATCTTTATTTGGCATAATTTGTGGCAGCACAGTCGCCCCTAGGCGGCGCGCACATCGACACTAGTTGTAAAAATGTCCGCTAGGCGCGCTGTAGTATAACACTAGCAAATGGAAGCCGCGCTCGTCACTTCCTGCTGGTCTCTTTTCCGATTAATTTGAATGTAGTCCCATAACTATTTCCGCGCAACCATACCGACATTATAAGTGCCATCCAGCCACCATTGATTGATTGATTGATTGATTTTATTTACTGAGTCGAGCTCAATTAAGAGCCCATTTACAGAGTTAATGAATGTCCACTATAGAATGGACTACAAAATATAATTTTAATAAAGTTTAGTGAAATGTCTTACTGCATGTCACTTGATATTCATCATTTAATTAATTTTAACGAATGTATGTTAAGAATTATACTAAATCTTGGATTTATTAATTTTATAAATAATCGTCGAAAAATACAATTATAAATAAAGTTTTAACTATAAATTTAAAAAAAAAACAAAGAAATGAAGCTTATACACCAGAAATTATAATAATTCAAACAATTACCGTCGCAAGATGAAATCATTTTCTGCAAGTAGTGTACAAATGAATAACTATTCCAAATTACTCTTCATTTTATTTAACTCTTAATTTTTAATTTTCTCTTTTTATCTGACGTATTACATTACTATACATAAAATTTCTTAATCTATTTAAAGAAATAAGGACATTGAAAGGATAATACATTGAAAGTTAGTTACTTTATAGGTTGCGAAATTGTTTGAACATTTCTTTTAACAGATTTAACTAGCGCCTGCAATTCTACGTTCATTTTCTTATTTGTCATAGGTTGTCCTATTTTGATCACCTGAAATTGTAATAATATTGTGTATTAGATTGTTTTACACTAATAATAAAAATAAAGATTTTTGTACTTACATTAGATACATCATCATTTATTCTTTTCTTTAGCTTTTCATTGATAAAAGCTTCTGTACCCTTAGTCTTTCTGAAGCGAGGATCTGCGGGATCTATATTAAAGTGATGCGATGAATATAAAGCAGCAAATCTTTCATCTTTGACATTAACTTCAAAATCATCATGTGTTATATCATTTTGTTCACTCTTCTTTTTTTGTAAGCGTTTTTGTTTAGATTTCGATAGGACAGTATTTTCCTCAATTTTTTTCATATTGAAATGATGTTTATCTTTATCTTGCACTGTATCCATTAAAAGTAATTCTAGTTCTGCTACATGTTTCTCCTCTTCATTTTTTCTAGGTGAATTTATGGTATCATTTTCAACTTTTATTTTTCGTTTTTTATGCAATACTACTACGTCTTCATCAGAGGGTAAATCAGACTGTCTAATTGCTTCAGAATCTTCAGTATGCACAGATTCATTTTTGTTTTTCTCCTTCAGATCTTTTTGCTCTTTCCTCTTGGTTTTTTTCTTATTCTTACGCTTTTCTAAGTATTGTTCAAATGGGGTAAGACTCTCCTTTTTCTTTTGTTTTTCTTTTACTAATTGTTCACTTTTTTCCTTTGTTCCTATGTCCCATGTAAATTCCAATTCAACATCTTTTTGTTTCTTTACTTCTTCTTCTTCTTCTATTGCTTTCAATAAAGATTTATATTTTTCTATAGGATCGTTGTTTATTTTAGAATCCGCTGAATGTTCAATCTCAGAAAATTTGTTCCCATCTCCTTCAGTATCTAAAACAGAATTATAAATATTATTCTTTATAAATATAGATATTATTATATTTTAATGCTAAGAAATCGTACCCGTATTTTCATCGCTAGAAGCACTTGCTAAATATGTTTCTAAATCATTTTGATGTACTTCATGGAGTTTTTCAGAATTTAATTTTTGTGTGATTTCTTGTCTTTCTGGATTTGTTTCATCCCATGTCAATGCTACTTTTACCTGTTGCAATGCAGTGGTTATAAATTGTCTTGGTTGATATTTTGACAGTTCTGGCATTTCATTACATACTTCTCGAGGTTCCTACAATGAAATAGTATTAAAGTAGTAAAATAAATAAATGCTATAATAATACATGACAAAGCTGATATACTTGATCAAATGTCATATCATCAGGTATAAATCTCAAATCTAATTTAGTAGCTGTGGATTCGTATTCCAGTCCATCACATTCTGTGTAAATTTTGTTTGCTGTGTCAATTGAATCACAAACAACTACTGCATAGAAATATTTTAATCGATTAAGTTGATACTTTCTTAATTTTTCCATATGGTATCCTGAACCTTCTTCGTTCTGTAAAAATTATGACATATCTGTAGTATCACAATTATATACTTAGAATATAATACATACATCACTTTTATCAGCTTCATCACTATTTCTATTTTCTATCAATTCAGTTGGTCCTTTAATTTCTTCTTCTTTGATGCGTTGTTGACCAAACTCTGATAGATAAATCTAAAATTATATTAAATTTTTCATTTCATTTATTGATAATTATATGCACATTAGATATGATACTTAGTTATTATTACAGTAACTGAATGTATAAGTCCACCGCTTAGTAAAAAGGAATTAAACAAGACTATTAGATCTACGGCTCGTATTCTGTCCCAATCCATATTACAAACAGCTAATCGACATGTACTTTCATTTGTTACTTCTGCTTCTTTATCTAATTCACCCCAATCATGTTCAATTTCTTCACTTTCATCTAAATAAAAAAGTAATGAATCTTATTTTTTTAATATTCAATTTTAGATTTTATTATATTTATTTAAAAATATTAATAATATATTACCACTGTATGATAAATCCTCTTCTTCTGACGAACTATCGCTCAGTAAAATACCATCACCTCTAGCATAATCAACAGAAAGATCTTTTAATTTTTCTTTAATTGTATTAGTCAATTTAACATTCTCATCTTTACTTCTCATATGTAATTGCTCTTCATTTTTCTTTAAATCTTCTAAATATGTTTTTTCATCTTGCATATCTGATAAATCTGTATCCACATCTGAAGCTTTTTGATTATTTTGTATTATTGATTTTACAAGAAGTGATTTACCATTACTGGAAAAAGTATTATCTAAATCTTCCTTCTGTTCATTTGTGTCATGCTCATTAATCTCATTTCTTTCTTTGTTTCGATTTTTTTCTAATTTTTTTTTCTTCGATAATTTTTTATCTTTATGTGGATCGATCACTTCATTGTCAGATTCGCTATCATCATTAGATAATTCATAGTATTTCCTAAGATTTTCAGTGGATGTTTGATTCATTGGTCTTCCTCGTTTGTCTATAGTATATTTCACAGCGAACTTTTTATCTTGAAACATACTTTGAAATCTTGTATCTATTTTTACTTTGCGCTGATTTTTTGGAATGCGCCTAAATTTTGGATCAGTTTTAATATGCGCAAAGCGCTTATCAGTAATTGTATCCTCCATAATTGAAAAAATACTGTAATTATAAAATGTATATATTTAAAGCTACAAGAAAAATATTTCCTTTTAAAATATAATTATATTAAATACATTTAAACTAGAGTACTAATTATATAGTTATTAAAATTATTTGCTAATTCTATAGCAATTAAATTGTAAAAGTGATTAAGGTTATTTTTAAGGTTAATTAAGGTTAAGATAATTTTTTTAAAAAATTGTCAACTAATGTTCAATATAAGTTAATCTTTAAAAAATTCGTATTTTCAAAAATCTTAACTTACAAAAGAACGTTTTTCTATAAATACAATTTAAAATAATTAAGATCACAGATATGGAACTACGAATGTATTCGTATTCCTTTCTCGTCTCATTTCATGAACTACTCGAAAATTTGTTTGCATAAAGAGCGAGCCACCTAGCGTTGGAAAGCTGATAATATCGTCTTTGTTACTACAGCGACTTCTGATGTTTAAATCGAAAAGTATAAAGGTAACAAAATCGAAGTCTTTTTATCAACGAGAAGTTCTGGACCTATTGTGTATTTAACATAGATATGTGCTGTTTGAACAATCGAAATATATGATCCTAACCAGAAAAAATGAACTTTGAAAAATAACATTATACTTTTTTTTTATTACTATTAATACATTTATTAAATTCAATTATATTATTATTCAGATTCTTGTCACCAGATAGCGCAATATATACAATTTTTTATTCCTTATTAATCGTCTGTTCAATTACTACAGCAAGTATATATATGTCTCATTTTAAATAAGTATTCTTAATATCTTTTACTTTTAATAAATATTCATCATGTAGTAGGGCGAATTTTTATAAGATAAAATCTTATCTTTTTCTCAAAAGTATTGAAGATAATAACATTATATCTACATCTTCTAAGAATACACTTTAAATCATCTTATGAATTGAAATTGAAATTAAAAGAATTTTCTTACTTCATGAATATTTTCTACATTGTACTTATAACACGGTTGCAGTGAAGTATTTATTGTTTCAGGAACACATACAATAAAAAAACTCTTGAATTCTTCTACTTTCGATCTTTGAAAGAAATTAGATTGTCCATAAAGGACTTTCTATGAAAAGGCGTAGTATATAAACTTGCACAAATAGTGCATATTTTACGTCATACAATCTTTATCACGATATAAATCTTTAACCTATACATTTATTAAAAATTAATTTTTTAAACACAATCAATTTATAGTTTTATCAATCAGAAATGCTTTTGGTAAAGTTATCCTCAACGATAAAATTCAGTGACACTCCAATCTATTGAAACAGTACTTTCAACGATCTTTTATTTCATTGTTATTGGAGCAAATAATTACAATTCTACTTAAAAGCTTATATCTTTTTATGATTCGACAACTGTGAAATTAAGGCATTAAAAATTAGGGAAAGTCATTTCTTATAAGATATTGTATTATTACAATGGTTCCTTTTAAATCAGTACTTCTCAACTTTATGTAAAAACTAGTATAGCAGATGTACTTGCCATTTGCTAATACAACAAATACTGTTTCTTTTACAAAGATTTATGATTATTAATTCAAAATTTTATAGACGCACAAAGTTGTTGATGTAAGTGCAAAACGTTTAGGTAAACATTTAAAGATAATCATGTACTTCTTAATTCATGTCTGTGATTTGTTTTGGATGTTGAATACTAAGTGCAATGAGAAACACTGAATCTTTAATCTTTAAGAATCTGTCAACTACGCGCATTCAGAAAACAGCTGATCAGTGTTACCGAGTTATTGAGAAATGCGTGATATTTTTCTTCTTTCTAAAAAATAATACTTCTTACACTAAACGAGGTAAGTTTTTCGTATATACTGTTTTTATTTTTGAATCATAATATGGAAGCATTACATTACCATCTAAAAGCATAACTATATTGTAACCAGAGTAAGTTACGTTTGTTGCTTCAATGATTTAACGCAGATGTAGAAATCATATTTCTTTATAATATCAAATATTCCCACACATGCTATTGTCATTTTTGAATACGAAAACTATAGGAATAATAGCCGTATTCGTGTAATTATTATATTGCATACTATTGTATTTATACGTATTTCTTATGTTTTAGCAATCACCTATAATAGGTATGTCACCTTACAATAAAATAATAGTATGTTAACTTTAAATGGCACAAAAAGTAACGATGTTACAAATTTTATTGTGATAGTCCAAGATAGTAGTGAATGAAGAAAATATAGAAAAAACTGTAATAAAAATAATGGAAAACTCTATTAAAAAATATATTTCTTTTTGCATATTTTAAAAAATAAAAGATCTTGAAAGAAGATAACATTGTAACATAAAATTCTTTCAAAGAATATAATTTTACAGATATATCTGCATTTACCTTGGAAATATTTGTTTATATTCATTTAATTAAAAATCTTATTGTAAAACAGTTAACAAGGACAATAAGATAAAATTTTACAACAAAGTAATACTGTATAATTGTATTACTTATAAATACCATTTTGCAATATTTAATTTAAAATAAAAAAAAAAATATACAACAGTCATGAATCAAGTGAAAGAAGAGCGCATTCCTAATATAGAGGAAATGAATTACAATGAAATTACTTTTGACGATATTACATCTAAAGAAAGTAGTTTAGACTCTAATGAAAACAATAATTGGTTAAAGAGTTTTCGACCTTTACCATTGTATTACACTGATAGGGGAAAGCCTTATCTTAAATGTCCTGCTTGTGGTGCAATGTTCTTTACTACGACTTCTTATCAAAAACATCTTTTCACACATATGTACAAAGAAAAAGAAATATATATATGTTCATTTTGCCAATATACAAATACAGAGCCTGGTATGCTGTTTGCTCATTTAGCTAAGCATCAAGATCAGTGCGAATATTGTAATGAAAATATAATGCGGAAAAATAACTTTGAAAAACATTGGGATATCTGTTCATTGAGCTTTACTATAAAGCGAGATCGAAGAGGTAGATTTATATGTGCAATGTGTAAACTTATGTTTGACTTGTTGCCTCAATTAGAGAAACATTGGTTTAAGCATTCTTGTAAAAGAAGACGAACTTATCAATGCAAAGAATGCAGTGGACTCTATGAAAGCAAAGCTGTATTACAGAATCACAAGTGCATGAAATGTCCTGTTTGTGGTGAAATATATGATAGTTTACATCGTCTAAAAGCACACACAATGTGGATGAAACATTATCTCAAATGTCGAATTTGTTCCTATGAGTTTGTTCTTACAATGGATCATGAAAAGCACTTGGCTATGCATAGACAAATTTACCAGCCTACAAAAGATTACATTCATTGTCTGCAAGCTGCCGATGGAAAGTCATTTCAATGCGATCTTTGTGACAAAATATTTTATGCTTTATCACGTCTTATATTACATGTGCAGGAAGATCATAATGTTATAAATATCAAGAAAGAAGTGATAAAATTAGAAACAGAAGAAAAAAATAAAGATGGTGACAAAATAAATGAAAATAAAGCAACATTCCCTGTTTTAAGTGGAGGACCAATAGGTTATAGCAATGGTCAAAATGATAATTTAATCGAATAACAATAAATATAACACAACTTTTGCATAGAACATACATAAATATAAGAAAATTATCTGATAGATACGAGCTTGGCTGTGAATTACTGTTAGCTGCTACTGCCAAGTATGCAAACTTCAATATAAATATTTAAATACAATGGAATAATTTCAGTGTTGTTGAATATTACGAAACAAAAAAGTAAATTAACAAAAATTGGATAGCAATATTATTAATACTATAGTTGCAACTAACAGTAAATCAATACCTACAAAAATCTGTATAGAGCATGATTAGATCTAAGAAATAATCTTTTGGTATCAAGAATATAATAATACAAATCATAATATCCTTCGAATAACATATAAGAAATTGATTTCTTCTATATTTACATATTACGATTTTATTGGTTTTATATCCACATAAAATTATTATTTTTTCATTTATCAAATACTAAAATAGGAGATATCACGTATAGTTAATAATACAGTATCTATTCGTATTTGCATCTGTTTCTACTTGTAGCTTCTATGTTTTTGTATTTGATCCTTTACAGAACAAAATTATTTTAGATGTATTCGTACTTTTCTTTATATAGACGCAACTTTTTTTAATAATGCAATATATAAGTATAGTTCAGTTCTTTAATACTTATGCAATAAAAAAGAATAAAGTAGTATAAAATTAATGGCTAATAAGCCTCTTTTTTAGGATTATAACTTGAATTCATGTGCATGACATGATTAAAAAGCTTGATATTGTAAATTTATTTGTAAATTGATATTATAGGCCTATAGTAACATAGTATTATAGATTACGTAAACGATCAGCTCTCTTATTCTTTTTTTTTAAATAAATGCCGAAGAATAGTACTGTCCACTTGTACACATTTTTTTTAAACAAAGAAAGACATTGGCATATTAATTCTTGCAACGAAAGATTGGAACTTAGTTTGTTAAAGATTTGGAGATTCCTAGAATATCAATACTAAAAAGTTAATGGATTTTTGTATTTATAGTTCTCATCTCTCAAAGGCAAGGAGACATTTATTCTTTTTATGTAATGTTCTCACATTACTATGTATATTTTCCACATATATATATGCACATATCTTTTTAAAATCGTTTATCACTTTGAATGTAGTTTATGCAATTTCTTCTTTTATTATTTCCATCTTATTCTAATTGTAAACGCGCGCGGATTTATTAGCTTTTAACAACAGTAATAAATAATTCGTTTTCATAAGAGTTGTAATTCTTTCATCTGAAATGAAAACACTTTGATGTAAAAATAAAATTGGCTAGTTATGAGATTCTTTGTATCGTAAAAATCAAAAAATTCGAGCTTCGTTGAAGCAATGTATTCTCCCACTAGGCTTTTAACCATTGTTCTACATATTCAAGAGCTCCTAATAAAATCTTCTTTTCCGATACTCTCATTTGTATGATCATTCGCTTTATTTTTGGTAATCTCGTATTGAGCATTTCCAAATCCTTCTACAATGGAAAACGTTACATTTATGATCCTTAATCATTGTCAATTTCACACAATTATAAATACAATTTCCACACTGCGTGTTCTATTCTTACCTCTAATGTCGTTGGATATTTAGCTATCAATAATTTCAGTCTATTCAGTAAAAATTTTCTAACATTTTCTTCAACTACTGTTTCTAAAGCACAATCCATGTGTTTTAAATCAGAAACTTTGTCCGAGCGTAACCAATGTATAAGTTCCAGCTTATGCATATTAAATACTCGAAGAAAAGCCAGCAATGAATCAGATATCGGTTCCGTACCCGTTTTTAGGAGAAATTCACCGGATGGTGGTAATTTCAATTTTTCTAAAAGTTCTATGCGTTCTTTTTGAAGCTCATCAGACTTACTGATACCCAGACGTAACTTGACAGCATCCTACAAAAATATATTTTTAATAATCATAAAGCAAACATATTATGGGTAATTTACCCTTTTAAAATGTATGGGAATTGTGCCATTATATATTATTTTATACATACTTTTTTATTATCGAGAAGTACGAAGCCCGAATGAACGAGATAGTCGGAATTAGTTCGCGAACCATAACTTATGAATATCTGATCTCCTTTTTTGAAGTCTCGTAAAGCATAACATTCACAACAATTCGAAGTTGTGTTAAAATCTGTCGTTATCTAAATAAAATGCAGATTTTACACACACAA
>JAITYT010000560.1:813309-826056 GCA_025433975.1 Liostenogaster flavolineata | reverse complement strand
TTTTTTTTTTTATTGCGTAGCAGTATCAGAAATGCTTTGTCGCCATGTGGCGTGAAAAGGAATTTTTAAAATTTTAACTCGTGTTTTAGGTAATGCAGTCAAAAGTAGTTTCTGAAGTTGTGGTAATGGCAATATATCTACTTGTGGACTCGTTAAATTTGGCTGCTGTTTATCTTCACCTATAAGATAAATAATTTTACATTAAAAATAAAAAAATAGTAGTTTTATATTATTTGTGTCGATGTTAATGACAATTATGAATAGAATTGTAATTTTAATATACCTTTTTGATTATCATTTTCGTCTTCAACGTCCTCAATCAATTTTAAACACGGAACTGGTTTTAAAACTGGTATAGAATCACCGGTAACTTGTTTACTCATTAGATTGCACTGATCAACAAATAATTCTGTAACCCTAAGTAATTCTAGAGTAACACCCCATACAAAATGTGTTAAATTATTTGATAATTCGGTAACACCTCCAAGTACCATATTATTCGAAGTTGCAGATTGAGATATGTAAGTTGGTATAATTAATAACCTTTTAATATTTTTACAATTTGCAAGATACTTATCGAAACCATTCTTTACGTCAAAATTAACTAATTCCATTTGACACAAACTTTCTAATTTAGATACACCCTCCAGAATATCAAATGTACAACAGGATCCTTGTCCTTTTTCAAGCCTAAGGCGTTCTAATTTTTGTAATTTGATTAAAACTGTAGTCCCAAATTTATCTGGAAAATCTGAACATTCTCCTAATTCCAATGTTTCTAAATTAATTAAAGTTTGTATAATATCGATTTTCTTTTTTCCAAGTTCTTTAACTGATGTTAAACTCTGTAAACAATTATAACTAAATAAGTTATGTATCAATAGAAATTAAAAGAAAATATTATGAATAAACACAGATTAACGTTAAAACTCACCAATTGCGTTAACTGTGTTAATTCTTGCAATGGTGTAAGATCTTCTTGCAATGACATTCCACTTATTGCTTTAAGTCTTAGTTCTTGACAACGTTTAAGATTTCCCACGGATTCCAGATTCAAACAATCGCATTTTATCGACATTGCACTCAATACTTCCAACTGAGGGCAACTCTTAATAACTTCTTCAACAACGATAACAGGGCATCTACATAATTCCAATTTAACCAGACTAGTTACGCGTGGTATTACGAATAAAAATTTCTTCCAAATGCCATCAGATTCTCCTGCTACAAGCATTTTCCTGAGATCTAAATGTTGAGTACCACGCCTTTGCAATGTATCCGCCAGCCCATCCCAGTCTGTAACTTGACTGTTTTTCATTCGCACAGTTTTCCATAAAGAAGGATGCGCAGCCAAGTCTCTCCACATTTTACATACACGAGCTGCTCGAAGTAATTCTTGAACTTTGAGGTATTGAAAAATACGTAACAGCGCGTGGTATCCTGCACACACTGAATTCATAAAATGTTGCTGTGGTTCCGATTCTTGCTGATTTTGTTTTCGTCTGTAAATATTAAAGTAAAAATAAGTTCAGTTAAGTTTCAATAACATAGCCACCCAGTTATTCGATATACCAAAAATGTACAATTAAACTACTTTATCATTTACTAAAAATATATTTATAAAGTGCTAACACTTTGTAACATAAAACGATTCAATATACTTTCACTAAAAACTGCTAGCCTTTTTGATATTAGCATAATAAAAGACTTATAAATTATTGGGGTAGTTATTAGAAATTTTTACTAATTACAATGTGCTACCATATTAGTCAGCAATATTATTTTTAGTACACGACAATAGAGTGAAAATTTCATAAAACATAATCATGAGCAAAATAGTTTTTGACACTGTCATAAAATTATGATAAAATATTAAAACAAAAAGATAAATGTAACAATCTAGGATTCTAGGATTGATGAAGGAGTGGGATTCAGGGAAACTTATAGGAAAACGCACTAAGACTTTTTTGTGTTTCAGCTCGCACATGTCTTTATATCTGTAAATATAAAAAGTAAAAATGAATTAGATTTTTTCATTGAAGCACTTATCAGTAGCTGGGCCTATAATTATAGTATCAATGTAAACAATTTATATTATCAATTGATAATTGATACTACATCGTTTACTATAAATATTTTGAAGAGAAGAAAGTTAAGTCGTAAAGTTTTACTTTGATATTACAATTATAGAAAACCCACAAAGATCAAATATGAGATGACAATTTATTTTTCATACTTGTCGAAAAGTTGGCTGCATTTCTAAGAAGCTAAGGCAGTGTGCTTCGATCATAAGATAAAATCAAATTCATTTTCTTCTGTGTACTTTTATATTTGCAAATATAATAAACACCAGTATATATTGCATTTACAGTTTTATGCAAGTAGTTATTACAATGGGATGCCTAATTGAAACATACAGTACGTAGTTATAATAACTATTTACATTCCTGTTTAATCTTATAGTATAAATTAATACAAAATCATGTAATTCGTATTAAAAAATATTCAATAGAATCAATTATACGATAAGTTAAATAAATTTTGAATATGCTATTAAATACTATTGTAATAATTATTTATAGTATATTTGTCATTTTGCGAATATAATGCATACAAATCTTGTAAACACAATATGTACAAAGCAACTGCCAAAACCTCAAAAGAGAGTTGCCTCAACTTATAAAGCATTCAAAGAATATGCTCAAAACAGAAAAGTAAAATAAGGATACCTAGAACTAAACCTTCTAAAAGCAAACACTTACCTACTGCTTGGTAACACAGTACCGATATTAGATGTTATCCGTTGTTTGTCTGCCCTAATTATTTCACTGCTTGTTTCAAGCATAGTAGTTCTTAAACTACTTTGTGTTGACAATAATGATGCGGATTTCCTTTCAGATGATTTACGATTTACATTAGTTCCTTGTACTTCAACGATAAAATTTTCTCTTGCACTCACACTTTCATTTTCTAATACATTTAGGTTTTGCATTTCTTTTCTAATATTAGTATCTGATGTTTCATTAGGGATATGACTCAATGGACACATTGTAGGAGTTCCTAAGCACGAAGAACTTTTTAAAATCTCTTGATCACTTATTTTATCAATATCACTGATATTGGCTAATTTTATTTGTGATGAAATAGGTAAATTCGTAGCTGCTGAATTTTCTACTATATTCGATACTTCGGTAAGAGAACCATCATGAAGCATCGGAGGCTTATCACCTATTTTATCTGGTTTTACCGTAATGGCTGGCTGTACTGCCATGGCATTATTTTTTGGCACAACTATGTACCTTTTCCCACCCATTAACGCAATATTTTGCGCTGGTTTTGGTAACGTTCCATCATGACTTTGTAAAAATTCATTTTCTGTCTGTGGATACCAAGCCCCTTCTTTTTTTTCTAATGGCAAGGAAGAACTCACTGTTGCAGATATTGATTTGGAAAGTTTTGTAGCATTTCGTGATTGTGAATCTGCGTTATCCGATTTAGGAATTCTTTGAAGTTTCGGCGGAGTCATATTCGTTTGATGTTTTGGTTTTGTGTTTTGTGCACCTAACATACTAATCGGAATTAATGGAGGTGGTGTTAAAGATGGATTTATTGATTGAAGCTGATGAGTCTCTGCAGAATCTTGCTGACAATTCTACAAAAAAAGATAATCTTGATTAACAGTAACTAAATTAAATTCTTATAATATATATATACATGTATGCATATCAGGTAGTATAAAAAGTAATCTTATATTCTTAAATTAAATTAAAAAACGGAACTCTCATATTAAAAGAAAATTTTTATTAAGCTTTGTTGGATAACATTTCGCCATCTTTTAGGCAATTTCAAAATTCCATACTCTCTAAAGTTACTTAAAAATGTGAAAAATTACTCGCGAGACACAAAATTACTTTTTATTCAATCTAATATATATGTATACAATTATTATTAAAGTAAGACAACAACAAAAAATAAATTTCAAAAAAAATTATATTATTATAACGTAATTAAAATGTATTACATTAATAGTAAAAGAAAATATGCAGTGTATTTATAAAATATTTTAGTAAAACAATTTATAAATAAAGCTGTTATATTTCGTAATTTGTATTGCAAATATATCTTCTTAAACTCATATTGTTTTACAATAAATTTATTTTTAATACTAGATAAAATTATTTATGATATTCTATCGTAAGTATTTCAGATGTAAAAACATTAACGTATAGAGTTTATTTGTGTTACTTTCTTTATTATACAGACATATGAAACTATTTATATCTTATATTTATAAATAGTTTGAAAATAATTATCCTGTGCTTTATAGATATCTTCTTTGTATCCTAAATGGCTTTGTAATTATAATATACACGACTAAAGAGAGGAGAAACACCTACCTTACAAACGTAATCATCACTTCCTGCAAATTCCAAGCCATCAACACACTCTGGATGATATAAGCACAGACATACACGACACTGTAAACTTGGTATAAGTCCCATACTTGTTGAACACCTTATGCTGCAAGGTTCTTGAACTTTGGGCCTGTAAGATGTGCGTTGATAGGGGAAAAGGATAGAGGAAAAATATATAAGATATGAATGAAGGATTTTTGGGTTATATAAGGAAATAGGTAAATGTATAGTCATAAAACTTATACATGGAAAATCCTACAAGAATAAGATATATTCGCTTGCATATAATAAAATTTTTCACTATATTTTACTAACTTGAACTCTGGCAAAAAGTTAAATTTTCTTTACCCATTAGATGTGCATAATAAAATATAGAAGAAGTATTGCAATATTCTAGCATTTTTCCATATTTTATAATAATTAATATAAAAGAAGTGGAAGCCCAAGATTCACAATTTATATGACTATGTTACTTTCGACAGATACGGATATGTTTTATCCGTAAATAATATCATACAAATTAATTCGTTATCGAATACTTACGTTAACAGTCTTTTAGTTTTGATTGGAGTTGCCTTTTCTGTTAATTGCTGACTTCGTCTTGTTATCGCCGTATTGCGTTGAGGTGGTAACATATCTTTTTCTTCGGATGATGATTTTATTTCTGCTATGCATAAATCAAAAAACATACGTGTAAATACAGACTTTTTACGTATTAAATTGTATCGCTTCATTAATGATTTCATAATTATAAAGAAAAGACAAAGACAAATTTTTACAATATAATGATTCATGAAAATATCTCAATGAAAGAGATAAATACACTTAAAACAAATTTAAGCAATACACAAAGATTTCTAATACAAAATACGTACTTATTTGCGGCGTTTTCTTTGCCGGTACTTTTAATTTAAATCCTGTATATGTTACTTTCGGAGATTTAACGACAGATTTTACAGGTATCGTTGTTGTTGTTGTTGTTGTCGTTGTCGAACTAGATGAAATAGTTGATACTGGTACCGGGGTTGGAGTAGACGAAGACTGTTCCTCCACTGATTTCCGTGTCAAGGGTGTTTTTTTCATAGTCACAATTTTTTTCGATGGAGTTGATATCGGTGGTCCTGTACTCTAGAAAATAAGAAATCCCAACATATACTCACATATACGTATAAAGATTTAATATAAAAATTATTTTAATAAATTAAAAAATAAGGACTTACTCTCATTCGTTTTGCATCTCTAATAACTTCTTTTTCTGGATCATCGAGACCAATCGGTTCCTTGAAGAACGTGAAATTATCGATTGTTAACTCCTTTGTGCTGACTGTGAACATAACGAGAGCACTATAAAAATAACATACTTGATAAAAGCTAGGAATAATTTTACAAGTATACTTACGAAACTCTGCAACTTCTCTAAAACTTCGTACTTTTTTGCCTTTTGGTGTGTAGTAGTATATATCGGCCATTTTTTTAATGCTGGAATCATTGCTGGCTCTATATACTAATTCTCGCTTCCATCCATATTTGAAAGGTTCTTTAAACAGTGGATTTGTCATATCTACTACTATTTTTTGTTTCGCAGCGCTTGCTGGGCTAACACCACGAGATGATCGATTCCCTTTTGTTTTGTACAAAGCTCCAGATGGACTGCTAGCCGATGATGAATTTGCTGATTTTACAGATGAATCTTCCATCCTTTGTTGATCTAGCTGAGATTCAAGGCTATTTGAAAAACCAATCGAATCTGTTTCGGACTTATCGGAATCCTTTTCTTTTTTGATGTTATCAACATCGAATAAGTCCGTTTCGAATATATATATTTTACTATCGTTAGAATCTTCATCGTCCTGTTTATCCCTACCCTCGAAGTTTTTTCTCGATGTTGAATACCTATAGCGTTTTATTAGCTGCGCTTCTGCAATTTCTGCCTCCGCTATAAATAAGAATCAATAAAAGAAACATTTAAAAGTTTAAAAACATCATACTCTCGTACATGCTTACGCAAAGAAACAAGCAAGAAAAGAGTTATTCCGTTATACTAAACTATTATATAATAATATTTCTTATTATAATTCTCATTATTCGTGAAAGAGAAACCTTGATCCACAAAATTAACAAGAAGTCAAGACGACAACTTTCAATCTACAGTTAACCTATTACGACAATAAATTGATATTTTAATCGCAATACGCTACAATAAACCAGCACAAACATTTACGAACATAATTCTAGACACGGATTAACCTCTCTTCTCGATCACAAAGGTGTAATCATCGTACGCGCGTACAAACGTACACATACACGAGTACACGCATATGCACAGGCGCGAGCGAATCATACAAAAGCAAGCATTACCGATGAGCTTCTTCAATATGTGACTCCCTAATTCCAGGTCAGTTATACTGTGCCTATCGAATCCGTTGAATTCCGTAGATTCCTCGGAACTAACGTCGTCCAATTCCGAAAGTTTGCGTTTTCGTCCTTTCGTACTAAGATTCTTGTCATTTTCGATGGTGCTTGTAGAGTTGGCCTTGAACTTGCGCAACTTCGCCCTGACAGTTGACGCACCACTTTTCTTCGATGATCCTTTTAATTCTCCGTTCACCTCCTGACCGTCCATCTCCTCCTCCATGCTCACTTTCTCGTTGGATTCCTGTAAATTCGGCATACTGCCACCTTCTAGGTTAGAAACGTTACGCGCCACTTCGGCTTTCCCGCCATTCACGTTGGTACCGTCCATCGTGCGATACCCCTTCCAGGGGTCTAGACGCACGTCCTCGACGACTCACACAAATCCACAAAACCACCGAGCACGAGCAACGATCACGAGAGGAAAGATCAACCGACGACTATCGCGCTCTAAAAATACTTACACACGCGCGCATAAGAGTTACGTTTCTTTGCGACCGAACTCAAAGCACCGGTTCTTGCATCGGTGTCCCTTCGAACGCGTGTTGTACTACACACAAGCACTTCTACGTCCGTGCGCACTTCTACGCAGGTATGGGTGCGTCGTTACCGTGCTTCGTCGTCCGTACGAGTATCGTTGCCCGTGCCGCCGTTGCCGCTACTACTGATGTGGTGTTAGTGTCGGTGGTAGTGTGCGCGCCGTAGGGACTTACCCCCTCCACCTTCGCCTCCACACCTTCTCATTCGGCTCCCCGCCTATCGTAGGGAACCCGCGCTCATCTGTCCCCACGGATGCGCATAACATGCGCGCACACACGCCATTACGCGCTATTTACACAAATGCCAGCCTTCTGTCTGCTTTGGTAAGAACGCGTCGTTTCTCACTCACATATTATTAACCACAATGATGCGGTGATCGCCGCGTCGATCGAGAGACGCCAACCGGCCGCCTCGTCGAAGTCTGGCGTCACTCTTTTTTACGCGCGCGAACGCACGGCCAGAGAGACATGCACGTACCCAAAGAAACGGGACGACCGAGAGACTCCTCTAGCAGGTGCAGAGCGTCCGTGGAATGCCAGGCCGGAAGCGGGTTCATGGATACATTTTAGGCCGAGTTCTCAACGATTCGGCGATTTTCGTCTTTGAAAATGCGCTGATATGCCTGACGGCCTATCGACGGTCTGGATGATTTTTCTAGAGCGAGGATAGATCGTGCGGTCGATCGATGGGTTTTGTCCTGCGGCGACAAGTTCCTCGGCGTTTTTGTCGAAAGAGCGACGCTTTTGGATAGCCAGTCTTCGTCTCGGGTTTTCGTCGTGGATAAGTTTCCGGGTGCGTGCGCACGATTACTTGATTCTCAGTTTCGAGAACGCGGACAAGACGAAAGCTTGTCGAACGTCGCGGACAATTTTTCGACCTCGTTGATTGGTCGAGTGGTCGATCGATGCGTTGTATCTAACGAGGATCGCAGGCCCGATATCTGTATACGTTTTTGTCGAAAAAAGAATGAGTGGATCGAGCGAGCGGAATTTTTTATGATAAAATTAAGGTAACGTAATAAGAGTTCGAGTTATGCTATAAAATTTAGTTTTTCGAAAAATTCATGAAAAAAGTGAAATTAACTATAAAACTAAAAGTAAGAGTTTTAATCGTAGATTTGCGATTCTTGTTATTCGTCAACTAATCGGAAATTCTTTATTCCTAGCGTCAACGAATTTCGAGCTTTTTCATTGGTCGATATTTATTTAGCTATTTATAAGCTATGACGCTGCTAAATTATTGATTAATTATCACTAAAATAGCGCGTCTTGATGATCGTCTACCGAAAATTACACTTGAAAGTTACAATTATACTTAAAATTTAACTTGCTTTATATTGACTTTTTTTAAAAACAATTGAAAACATACTTTTTTTATATACTTGTAGAGAGAATATCGATGTGTGTAAATATATATATATATATGTATATAAGCACGATAGCATACGTTTATGTGTCATTGAATAAGATCGTAGAGACTTAAGTAATAATATTCAATTCGCGTAAACAAATGCATATAGATGAAGGACAACACTAGTTAAACGCTATAAGTAATTCTGTAAAGTTGAATCTTAAAATATCAACTTTTATTCTCATGCATATAAACATAGTAACCAAAAGATTCTTTTATGTACCTATGCATGTGCGTAACGATTCATGAAACATTTTTTCTTGATTTGCAAGTATAATTGTGAGAATTGTGAGAATTGTGGGAATTGTGAGAATTGTGAGAATTTCTTTAACGCGACGCAAAGTTAGAACTGATATAAGTTTTGCTTTAAGTGTCTAAAACGAACAAAGGTAGATAGATTGTTTCATTGAGATTCAAATATTTCTTTAAGCTCTGTACTCATTCGCATCTTATAAAAGTTTTTGTAATCGTCAAAAATGTATTTTTTGTTAATCGAACTATATAACGCGTGAATATTATTGATAATATTTATGTACATTGATAATATCATTAACATCGACGTAATGATACTATTGTTAAATATTATGGTGAATCACAATGTGTAAACTTTAGAAAAATATTTTACTAATTGATTTGCTTAGATACATCCATAGTCTCGATCAAACAAGCCACGCATGTACAGTACAGACATGGCTATGTTACGGATTCTCACTGTACAGTTACTTCATACGAACTATTAAGCGAGAAAGTACTGTAAATAGATAGTAAAGAATCAGTGATTTAGAATAAATGATTTCGTGTTTGAAATACTTCTTCCACTGTTATTCAACGAAATAAGTACTCTGCAATGACTTCTATCTAAATTTTTTTAGCTTATTACTTGTGTAATTACGTATATAAGGTGAGATACGTACAAGTTGACAAGTGTTATCTTACCGTACTGTAGATGTTAAATGTGTTAAATGCATTCACGAATTATTTTTCTCGGCATTTTTAATATTGTTACTCGTTATCAATGACACATTGATTGTGTATTGCTTTTTATTTTTATTATTTTTTGCGCGTGTTTCATTAAAATTCTATAAGTTAATTATTCACTCCAAAAAATATACATTGGTGCAGTTAAAAATTCATTTGTAGTAGATAATGGATGCGTTAAACTTATATAGCAGTTGTTAGATATTTTTGTTAAAATTTGTATAAACATTGGAAATAAAGATTCTTTCTTATTCTTCCTTTGATATTTGTTTATATATTCTTACTATATGTCGCTTTTAAGCTAGTAGAATAAAGAATCCGAATGTAACACGATTGAAGATATAGTAAAGAATAATTTAGCTATTAAATCAATGAAATATATTTTTATTTATAATTATTTCGTTACCTTATAATTCAGTTCGATGAAGATACTATGAAAAGGTATGTTTAATTTAATGTTTACATTTCAGAACAGGACGTATCCTTCAAATGGAGCGTGTTTTAAAAGCTGTTCCAGCGGATCTAAGAGTAAAAATGGAGGCTCTTGTGCATGATTTGACTCTAGCACTCGAAGAAAGTAGTAACAGTGCAAATGTCAGACGTAGATGGGGTATAAGAAGGAGAGCTAGATCTACGGGAAATATTCGTAAGTGTAGAGAAATGTAACAGAATATCATCTTTTAACAAATCATTCATAAGCTCACTGCGAACAAAAATTGAGAAATATTTCATTCGATATGATCTAATTGTATTTACATAACTTCAGTTACAGTTTGCTTCTACAAGACATACAGAGGGTCATTATCCAGACTGCCTTTGTAAAATGTCGATACGCAAGAAGTTAAATTTAATTTACATGTAATCTTTAATACGTGACCATTAAAACATGTTACTTTAATGAAAATCGTTTAATAATTGATTTGTCGTTTTGCAGCATCATTGAGCACGAACAAACATTCGGACGACAGTTCATCATCCATTTGTGATATACGCATTCCGAAAAATGCTACGCCATCGAGGTATCAATCCGACAGCGATGACACAAATCAGACAAAGAGATTCGCGCGGTTTTCAAATTTGAATAATATCAGTAACATCGAAAGTGATTCTGTTAATGAAAACTCGATGCCTAGAGCCAATACAAGACGCAAGAGAAAGTTCAAGAAAATGGCCATTGATTCCGATTCAAATGCGTCAACATCGCAAACCGTAACGATTATGTCAACGACATTCGGAGGAAAGAAAAAAATACTTCGAAATGATTGTAAAAACAGATATGGAACAGTATGGTAAGATTACAAATATTGTTGTTACAAAATTAAAAAATAATTTTAATTTCCATGGGTAAGCACATCTTCTTTGAAGGTGTGGCAAACGTAAGAGATCTTGTAGAGAACGTCCTACCGATTGTGAAATGCACTCGTTAAAACCTAACAGAAACACTAAGCCAAAAAATCGTGGAAAAATACAAGGTCAGGACGCTGTAGATTGTTCGCGTATATCTAGTTCGAGTATTTCATCCAGTGATTCAGAAGCAGGTATAATCACAAATGACGAAGATCGCGAAGGTATGAAATAATTATTCCAAAAGTAAACGTTGCTCTTATCTTCATACGTATTTATATGTAACTTTTGTCAGGAGATGACGAACAATCCGACTGGATAGGAGAATCGAGTTGGTGGGACGATGCCGACAGTATGAATGAAGATAAAGTAACGACAGATTCGCCATTTCAAATGATATTGCATGGAACATTTGAACATTCTTTAGACGAAACCAGGAAAAACTCTAAACAAAGAATTCAAAGAATTCGAGAAGGACTTAGCGGTAGAGAAATTCGTGCTGGACGACGTCACGTTGATAATAAACCTGGATATTCCATTGTAACTTCAGCAAATGAGAAAGTATCTAGATTTTTGCAAGATCCTACTCAAAGTGAACTCAAATTACATCCCATGCGACAAGTTGAACGAGAAAAATTACGCAGACTTGCTAATTTGTATAATCTTAGTCTAAAGGGTGATTTAGGTTGTCCAATTTTATATAAAACTAGACACACGACACAAGCCGTGTGCGTAGACAAGGTCTCATTAAATAAATTTTCAGGATACAAAAGATTAAGAAAGACACCTCCAAATTCGCCTAATTCAGAATTTTTAATACAAAACGAAGAACATCAAATATCTACTACAAGTTTTGGTACTCAAATCATAAATCAAACACAAAATATAACACCTATACAATCTATACCAAGATTTTCCCAATTTGAGTGGGATTCGAATAGTATGGAAATTGAAATGTATGCAAAGCCAAAGCTACAAGATTTTGGGCATTCTAAATCAAACTAGAATATACAAATCTTTACCATTAATTTTTCTGAATGTAATTTATTTTTATGAATACATAATCTGTGTTTCTATGTATTAATAACTATACGCGCTTGTGTCATAAGCAAGGCATACTAGTTACGTGAAAAAAAAATTATACATCTCAAAAAAATATAGATTAATGTTAAAAAAAGGTAAGCGCTTCTATAATTTTTTCATGTAAATAGAAACAACCTGATTCTTAGTGCAAGTATTAATTTGTACTTTGCTTATTAATTTTACATTACAGCTACTTGAAAAGATATAAGTAACTTCTACTGTCCATTAAATATAATTATACAAATAATTTTTACATACACATTATTTATGCAAACTGTGACTAATTTATACAATTGTAACGGAGTTGTAAAATCCATATCAAATGAATTCTTTATGCTTGAATGTGTGAAAAATATAGTAAAAATTGTAGAAGTAAAGACTGCTAATTAATTATTGAAGTTATGTTTTTTATTTACAATTTTTTCACGGCGAAGTGTACGAAAAATGAAAAATCATATAAATATATTTGAACTAAGTGGATGTGAAACAAGACGTTGATCAATATTTATTTAAAACAATATACAATTTCTGCTATTGCACGGAAGTGATTTGTTTCTTATTCACC
>JAITYT010000560.1:794040-813197 GCA_025433975.1 Liostenogaster flavolineata | reverse complement strand
TATATATATATATATGTTATATATATGTATTATATATACATAACATTTACACATACTTTATACAAAAAAAATAAAGGCCTTATTGGAAGATTGCATTACCTCTTGCATTTTTATTTAGCTCTTCCAAAATCTTCGTATATAAGAGAATATGATAATAATATTACAATCTTAACAAATTCATCTTATTTTATCACTGCCGTTGGAATAAGTTATTTTAAAATAATGAATTTGCTATCTTTATACAAAAATATACGTTAATTCTGACGATCCAATTTCTTTGCAGTTGCGAGTGCATTCTCATTGGCAATCAGCTGATATTCTTGAAACCGTTGAGATATTCTTTGATTCATTTTTAAATATTTTTCCATGCAGTTAAGAGCGCACTTTTCTTCCTTTTGTCTGACATCACGCGTAGTAAAGTCGGTTATACAGTCAATAAAACAAATCTCTGATAGCTTATTGTATGACATTAAAAAGTCCTTTAACTATAAAGAAGAAACGTCGGGTGGTTATGTTTTACATTGGTATTATTTATCCACTAAATATGCAATATAACGTTACATATCATGTTATATATGAGTACGACTTAAAGATTCATGAGTAAACACTTTTTTAATGTAATAAGAAGTTTCTAGAAAACATAACATATACGTACTGTCTTAATCTCTTCCGAATTTACGTTGATGGATGTTTGCATCGCCATTGATACAATTTCTTATATCGTTCTAAATAAACTTACAATAAATACTGAATAGCCAACGTGCTATCTGTTTTATAGGTTATGGAACGACCGTAGCATAACACGTGCATACAATATGCGCCATGGACAACACGCGTACGAGCGCATCGGAATTGGAAGGTGGATCGATGCATGCAAGATAGAAAAACAAATGTCTAACTTATTAATTAAATTCAATTGCGAATTTTTACAATGAATAACATTCTAATTCTGTTTTAAATATGCTTTAGGAAATTTTTATCTTCGTATAGATATATACTGCTATATCTTCGTATGGTCATAATACAAATCAAAGAGAAAAGAAAGGAAACAACTCGATGGTTACGTTCGTTAATAAATTATTACAAATATCTGCAATAAAAAATTAATCGATTTCAACAAACGACGTATAGAGCGTTTAGCATCATTATTTAACGCTATTTCGTTGACAGTACGTATTTACAAAAAGAAATGGAAGATGATTCGTGATTATCGACAGTAACGGTAATCAAGAACCCTAAAAAAATAAACGCTTAAAAGAAATTAAAATATCGATAGAGTTGAATTCGTCGACCTTATGCCACTTTCTCAAATTCCAATTATTGTAATAAAATTTTAATCGTTAAAAATCAGTCTTTTGGTAAGAAGTTCGACTCAGTCTAGTCGTTTAGACGCTAAAACAGGCACACGTATTAAAATTTCACCATGGAATACGTAAATTTACAATAGTTTTTGGATTTTGAAATGATTTGGAAAAAATTCGTTCGTTACGTTCATCCTCCTTAAAAAAAAAACGACAAACACGAATCTACTTTACCGACGATTACGAGACGTCGAACACAAAGCTAGAAAAAGACAAATAAGAAGCAATTTAAGAAATGTTTAAACTCCAATCGCGTTAGAGAACGTTCTTATTGGATAGAGTAAGGCAAGCGTGTTAACGACGAGCAAGTTGTTTTTTCAAGTTCGAAAAGGGGGAAGCCAAATATCGCTTCCCGCGTCTATTCTTCCGCCGTGTCTTGCCGATTACGTGTGCCCTAGTCATGGAAGTGGATCACGGGAGCAACAGATGACGAGCGAGGTTACGTAGGCTACTTTTTTTTTGCTTCGTCAGACATAACGATTACGTCGCGATAGAACGCACTCGTTCGCTACGGTTCAGACGAGTCGATAAAATTACGATTCTGTCGTGACATCGTGTTTATTTGTACGCGCATCAGATGCCATGGCGCTTCGTTTTCGACTGTGTTGCGTTCGTAAGGATCTGGATAGTGGCATCGCGCGCTTGCGTCCCGGACACCTGAACAGTTCCAGTGTCATCGAAGCAGCAACGTGCATATTCGACTACGATAAATCACGAGTCAATTTCGACCGATCGAAAACACTCGGTGCTCGTCCTCGCGTTTTCTTCGATTTTCGAAATTTGAAAATCGAGATTTCGGTCATTTCACATTCGAGTTCCACGCGAGATCAAAACACGAGGATTCGATCGTTAGTTAGGTGCGTTCGAAGGCGTCCGTCGCGCGTCAACGACTCTTGTACGTTTCCCGCTTACACAGATGGCGCCACGAGTCTCCTCTCGACGTTCGATTCGTCCGTTTGAACCGCGTGCGTGACGCGCCTCACACGCGACACGTCTGACCATCGACCCGTCCGCGTGTCGATCGATACTTATACTCTGCTGGTTGAATCGAATTTTTTTATTCGTCACTTGGGGAGAATTCGTTGACCGCGGTGCAACTCAAAATTCCACCGTTTCGACAGAATTTAAGGGACGGTCTTCGGGTTCTTTTTCAACGTCGACGTCCATCGGTGGACCGACAAACGCACGAATGACGTGAACTAGTCTATCGATGCAAAGCCGAAAATTCTTGCTTGCGAAATGATATGTCTGCTGTGTTTCTTTTCGAACGACATGCACTTTCGATCGAAGAGGCGCCACTCGGGAAACCAATAGAACGTCCATTTTCTTCGCGTTGCTCCGGAACATAAACGACTGGACATTTCGAGGTGCGCGGGCAGATCTTTCGAATTTGAAAATTTGAAAAAGAAAGCGTTAGAAATGTTGCCGCGAAAGACAATCTTGTATCCGTCAGGGCGAAATACAATGGCTGACGAGAGCTGGAGCAAGCGACAAATGGAAGATCATTGTCTGTCGGCGTCGGTAGAAAAGGAACAAAGAATGACAAAGGTTAGAGGGCTGCACGAAGAAATGACAAATTGGAGAAAGAATCGTGACGGAATGTGGAATCTTGAGGAAATTACCTGCAGCGAGGGCAGAGGAAAAGGTCCATTATCTAGAAGATCCTTATCCAGAAGCGAAAAAGTTTTTTGCGGACAAAGGTAAGCGATTGTTTTCGGCTTTACTAATCTCGAATCCAGGAATTTTTCGAACTTTCGTTAGCTCTTTGTCTCCGTTTAAATCGCGAATGAACCTTTCGTGACCATGGACCGACCCGTGAAACATTCTTGGAAAGGAGGGAAATTCGTGTTGTCGGATTTCTCTGAAGCAATAGAATTCACTTTAGCCTTAGAATCGTGAACGGTTTGAAAATCTCCGAAAACGTTAATCTCTCCAGCCGAACCAATTCACAGTGTGCGCGAACTGCACGTCAAATTGGACATCGACGGGCTCGAAGTGCCCTAACGATTATCCGTGCTTCTCCATACTGATGGATTTTCAATGTAAACTGGCTCTCGTGTACGACGATACAATTTTCCTATTTTTCTCGTACTTTCTACAAATCGAGCCGTACTATCTTGTTTATATATAGATATAATAAATATCTATAGTATAAGATAAAATAGAACTATTTTTTGGTTATGTATTTCGTATAAATTCTATGTCGTATTATTTTTTTTCAAACGCACGTAACGAAATTGTACGCATGAATGAATCAGGCGTTAAAATTATTCGACAACTATGATTAAGAAAACTCGAAAGATCTTTAGTTAAAAAGAAAAGGAGAAAAAAGAATTCTAATCATCGAAAAACGTTATCGAAGTTATTTGATAATCGTCTCGTACGAACGAATTCCTATTGAAATCGCACGTGTACAGCATCATCCGGTCCTAAGACCAAGACCGAAATCGTCATCGTCTAATGGGGAAACTATCGCGATGAGCAAAGGAAAAACCTCGCGGACCTAAAAGTAACCTTTCGACAATATTTTTAACGAAATTGCACGAAGGAAGGGTTACAATGAGATCGAAAGATTTTCGCATCTCGTTCGCTACGTCGCGTAGTCGCTAAAAATACCAAGTGTCGATCTATTCGCGTCGATCGTTCCTCACGATCTTCGGAAAACGGTGGTGAAGTGCTGTGGAGGTTACCGTTCGTTCGTTCGATCGCGTACAATCGGCGCTCGCTCGAGCCATGGATCAAGGTAAGTGAGAAACATCGTACCGATTTTATCGATTATTTTCTTATCGTTTCGAAAGAGTCAATCATCGACGCGTGATAGACGGATCGACGTGATCCAGATGCATCCTCGACGTACGTACGTTCGCGTACGCGCGAGAATGCAAGCAGCAAAGTCGATCGTACGACTCGGAGTAAGTGGAAGGCTCGAGGCTCTTACGTAAGTAACTGTAAATAAAGAGCGATGAGAGAAACGCGATCGTGTATCTTCGTGGTAGGCGCGTGTAAGCGCCACGAGAACACCACATCGTTACGGAATTTTCGAAAGTTTCGTCCAACCGGTTTCTGATTCTGCGCGGTGAGACCCGTTCGACTCCATCGACGCTACCGCGCCGACAGATCAATACCTCTCGTTCGGTACTTCTTTATCTCGTTCGAATCTCCCGCGAATTCAACGGAGAAGGACGCGAGAGTCCACTTCCTCCCTTTCTTCCAATCGCAAATCTCCGACCGAGCGACGAGCCAGGATCGCGCGAGAGGATTTAATTTTAATCGACTTTATAATTGGAAACGGGAGAACTGCCCCGTTTCGGTCTACAGGAAAATGCCTGCCGGATGTACCTTGACGTGCTTAGAGTATAACTTTCCACATGGGATTGATGTTGACCACCTTAATAAATCGGCTTCATTAAAAATAACGAGGAATCGATCCGAAATATACGCGTACACGTACACGCGTACGTCGAAGGGACATTTTGGGTGGGTTTAACAGAGAGACACGATATCGATAGATTTTCCAAAACTTCCTTTCGTCGTACCTCGAACTTTTCACATCTTCGAACGAGTCCTCGAGAGCGAGTTTATTTCGGGGGGTGTCGGTTGGTAGTGCAGTCACGAAAAAAATATGATAATGAGTCGAAGTGCTGTAGGTTAGTGAGAACAATAGCCAGCTAATGTTAATGGGCCGAAATACGTACGTATGCATGCGCGCACGCGCGCACATCTTTCGTAGTAAAAGATATATTTTCAGCGATGGTCGCTCCGTGCCTCGAATATAAAACGCGCTAAAAGCGCTGCCGAATTCGTCCCCGACCATGAAGAGGCGTCCGTCGTGACCGAACTTCGTATCGTAACCTCGATTCCCTTGCGATAATGGCGCGTCCGAAGGACGCGTCGCTCTTTCGATAATCGCAAAGCGCGATACGCGCGTCGTACAAAAAGCGATTTATCGGCGTTCGCATAAATACATCATTTTTTTTTCTAAAGCAACGAGACTCGTCGCTCCTCATAAATTTATCGATGCGCGTACGCGCGAATTCCGTTTCGTTTGTTTTGACTGTAGAGATAAAAATGGCGACGGCAACGTAAACGACGAAAGGCTCGTCGACGATCGGTAAAAGTCAAGGCTCTCCGGGACGACGAAACTACCTCGAGTACTCCGTGCGACTACTCATCCGGATAATGATGTAGGTTAAGTTCCCAGCGGTATATGTCGCAAAAATCAACATTCTTCGCGAAGCCAGAGTCCGCAAAAAGCATAAACCGGTTTCTCTCGTAAATGGTACGTGAGCGTGTGAACGGTAGATGGAGAGGTTTGGACGGAGAGAGCGAGAGAGAGAGAGCGTGGTGTGTGTGCGCGAAAGAGAGAAAGAGAGAGAGAGAGAAAAGGTAGAAGGGAGGGAGCGAGAGAACGGCAGGGAGAAGCAAGTACACAGAGAAGGAGAGAACAACGAAAATAACAGAAATATCTCTAGCAAGAACGAGACGTTTCCATGCGACACTTTTCACGTACGATCGTCGTGAAAGAAGAATATTAATCGCGCGATATCAATTTCCGTAAATTCTTTCCACTTGAGCATGCAAAATGCTTTTATCCTCACCGTGAAGTACACCACGTGATCTCTATCGGTCGTGTTTCAAACGAGGACGTTACGAGCAATCGAATGGTCCTAGTGATGCGAACGAGGAACTCGAGTCTAGTCGACGTTTCTTTGGCGCTCTAGATCGTGAAAGATACCTCGAATGTCTTTAAAAAGACAAAAAAAGCGAATAATTCTATATAATAATTAAGAACACGATGAAATATATCTAAAAAAAAAAAAAAGATAAAAGGAGAATAAAAAACGAAGGAATCGTCGCGACAAGGTCGACATTTGCTCTCGTACCTTCGCCGGTCTATCGACGCTTTTCGCATAATACTGCGCTGGTAAACGCAACCCGTGACGTCACGGATTGGCGTCAGGCGTGCCGCCGCCATCGTCGTCGACGACACAACAACATGACGCGACGCGACGCGACGGATACGCGGAATTTTTGCGAAGAAAGCGTGCAGACGCGAGCGCCAATCCGGAATGGCTGCTTGACCAAGGTCAACGCTCCTACGCCACGAAATTCGTCGCGTCGCTGAATGAGGAAAATCCACGCTTTTATCACTCCTTCATGGGACGATAAAGCGTCGTTATGTCGTCCGATCCTTCGAGATGCGTCGATTGACCGACGACGTCACGATCTATAATTATACACGCGTGAACGAGGAAAAATCGATGTGATTTTTTCCCCATTTTGATTCTTTGAAATCGCGAAGCAGTCGCGAAAGGATTGCCTTCGATGGCCGCGCGATGTTATTTCGGGGAGTCAGCAAAATTAAGAGCGAACAAAGTACTCGAGACTCGACAGTCGCAAAGAGTACGTTGAGAAGATCTGGTTCTTTGTCGTCGTCCTTCGGATCGATTCGTTTCTCTAATTTGCCCAAGGCTATTTTTACAGTTGCTTACAAGCAGATCTTTCGTTTATCTTACTAGTTATTAATTTTGTTCTACGTAGCTGCGTTTCGTGCTACGTACGAATTTTCTTTGGTAAAGAATTCACCTTCAAGAAAAATATACGTAAAATGAAGAAATTTAAGTCGTCGCTCGAAATCTCTTACTTTGCCCGAACTCCTCCATTCGTCCGCGAATTAGAATTCTCTAATCCTACCGTATATAAACATTTAAGCAGAATTATATCCGTTGGAAAACGTTGAAAATATCGAATGTCGAGATACGTAGATACTTCCGGTATCTTGCGCGAATTCCCTCTTGAAATAGAACGCAGCGCGCGGAGGATATCAAAATGAAGCAAGAAACGTAAAAGCATCGGAACGATCGAATAACCACGTACGGAGAGGTAGTACTATGCGTGCCTCTCGACTCGCGGAGATGCGGCGGCACGAACACGCGTGCGTGCACCTACGATGGATGGCGTGCTACACGCATACGGAGACGACCTCTGCGAAGGTGTGACGACACAACGACACGCCGCCGAGGCACGCTTCCGAGCGAAAGGAGCTCGCCAAACGCACGTTTTTTACGTAATGCCGCGCGCGTAACGTTAAGGCGTGACGTCAGCTCGACTCAGCGTCGCGCGTTATCTTATAACGCGACTACGACAGCGGCGGTGGCGCCAACTATGACAACCAATGCGACGTAACAATGACAACGAGGCTGCGACGTAACGACGACAATGACAACGACGACGACAACGACGATGAACGACGACAATGACAATTAAACCACGAAGGCAATAACAACGACAACGATACGACAATAACGACGACAAGAGGAGGACGAGGAGGAGAACGGTGACGGAATTCTTGAGAAGAAAGCACCACGACCGAGCATAGCCGACTACGCCCGAGTGCAACGGTGCGCGGTGCAAACGGACGTTCGTTCGCACGAGACGGCAACGCCGCGAGCGTCTGCTAGGTTCAAGGGTACGGAGCGGAGGTTTTCTCCCGGCCGTACGTACGTACCTACCGTACGTATCTATCTAGCTACGTATGCGTCTATGCGTGTGCCGTGGCGCACGGCTCCGTTCGTAGGTAGGTACGAAGTGTACCGATCTGCTCCAAGAGTCGCGTCGAGACGCGAGTCTCCTTTCGTGCAACGGGAAACTCCACGAAGTAGCGTACAACGTCGCGCAACGTTGTACGCGCTTTTATTCGTCGCCCTCGTATTTTTCTTTTTCCGTAGACGAAGGATAAAGCGAACTTCGAGGAGGGAAGAGGAATTTCTTCTTTTTTCTTTTCTTTCTTTCAAGGAATCGATTTTATCGCGGAACGATTTCTTCTTTTCTTTTTTCAAATCTGACTTTTAACTTTTTTCAAATTACCTTGATCCTTATGTATCGGTGGAATTGAGTACGTATGAGAGAGAGAGAGAGTGAGAGAGATGAAAATTTTAAACCGAGAACGCGTACGTGTTCGTCCTTGAAGAGAGGTTAAATCGATTCGAACATCCACTGCACGTATCGCGAATAAATACAAGAAGTTATCGAGACAATGTCGAAAGTAATATAGCAGTTGCTATCTCGCCTCACGTGTCTCACATTATGAATTTTTAAAAACGAGATCGTTGGTCATTGGCATCAGGAAAGTACGCGACTCGAAGGAAAAGCCGGTTGTCACTCGTGAACGAGTGACGCGGGCAGTCTACATCGTCCAACTTCTTTACGATGCGATTCATGCACGTATGCAGATACGTGACCGTCGTAACGTTTTAAAGGTTCGTCGTCAAACGAACACGTTCAAATCGTACAAATTAGAACGAAACCGTATGCTCGTGGTCCGTTGATGCGGTTCAGAGCGCACGATAATATTGTTTTGATAGGCGCTGGCGAATAATTTTCATATCGGATTGATACGCACGAAGGACAAGCATCGTGCCATGGAGAAGACAATGGCGAATTTTAATATCACGACTGCACGATCTTTCGACATCGATCGACGTAAACCTTGCTCCTGGTCGTTTTGGGAATTGTTCGTATTTTTCTCAAAAATGAGATAATTAAACTGCAGAATGAGAGAAAGAAGAAGAAGAAACAAAAAAAAAGAAGAAGGGGTTATTACGCGTCTTCTATGACTGGTACATATATGTATCGCTTCTATGAACCCCCATTTTCAACGACACGGTCCAGCACTGTTCGACCCTGACGTTGAAATCGACGAGAAACGAATTTACGATGTTCCGACATTCAGCGTCTCCGGCAGACTGCGCTCATGGGATTCTTAGAAGCCGACTCATTGTTGCACCTGCGAGAGACAAGAGTCGCGAAGATATTGCAAATGAGATTGCTCGGCAGGACAGTGCCATAAAGATTGAACAAAGAAATCCCCTTGTGTATATTCGTTTTCATCGTTAAACGCTTACGTTTTATTTTATTTCTTTTGTGTACTACCGCGAAATTATAGGATACAACATCCTCGATGTAACGTCAATTTAACCGTCGTATAGAAAGTAAGATTATTACGGACATATTATTCTATCGATTTTTAAACTTAACGTGTTTCAATATGGCGGATTTATGATTCAGAGTGTACAAAGTTCTACTTCTTGCGGCGCAAGAAACTCTACGTTTTATCTATTTCGAAGTGACATCAATAACGTTACGTTCGAAAGTATCTTTAGGCGTATAATTACTCTAGAGAAAGTACAAAAATTCGATTCTTTTTACATAAGACCACCATCTTGCTACGCAAGGAAATTTACATTGTACGTATTTCGAACTGACATCAATAAGGTTACGTACGAAAGTATCTTTGGGTACATAGTTACCGTACGGAAAGCGCAAAAATTCTACGCACCCTAGAAAATCGATTCTTTTGTTCGACTGGGACATTATACATTGCACATTCACGGGATAACATCTGCTTAATCGGACAATAGTTCCAAGGGTACGCGTACTGTGGATCCTTTATTGCTTCTCAAAGAGTACGGACGAGACTAAAAAGGGTCTTTCCCTCTCCCTAAGATCTTTAAGACGGTTCAACATCTGTCCTTTTCGGCATCGTGCTAGAGAGAGTTCGCATGTGTCCTTTGATCGGGGGAACCAAAAAATTGGGTTCATTGTGATCGTCGTTGGGCAAAACGGAAAGTGACAACTGACAGCTGCTTTACGTCATACACAGGATCACCGAATCGGATGAACTATTTTTGGAGTCCCAGCTTTCCCGACATTGTGGCGGGAAATTACATTCGAATCGTTGTTCAAAAGATTTACCGATTACGTGACAGGATGACTCAATAATTATCAAGCGATTCATTTTATTTATTTATTAACAATGTCTAGAATTGTAAAAATTAAACGAACGTTGTCATCCAATGAATTTTAAATATTATGACTAACTAAACAATGACAATTAGCACGATAAATGCTCTGTGGATAATCGTGTGATCTTATATAATTATATTTATAATTATTTTGCCATTATGTGCTTGAAATAATGAAAATACTTTCGTAGACACCTCAGAAAAATATGCGAATTTGGCTTGGCGGTCAGTATGTTAACGTATCGATGTATCCAAAGCCTACAATGTAAACAAAAAAAAAGCAAAATACATAGAGTATGTACATAGATCAATAATATTCTAAAAAGACGTACGAAATTTCAAAACGTTCATCGTCAGACATAATCGCAATGAAGAAATTAAATAAAGTGAGATAAAGTGAAAGTTATGAGTATTTTCTTATGCATATTTTATATTATTCGATGTTAAAATTTAGTCGATCCAGCTTCCCATGAGGCTTGTATTAGATGTGAAAAACATCTAGCCTCTTTAGCTCAGTGGCAGAGCACTGGTCTCGTAAACCAGGGGTCGTGAGTTCAAACCTCACAGGAGGCAATTTTTTTTTCAAAAAATTTTTTTTCTCTTCTATGTTATACGAGTTCTAACGTAGATACAACAATGCTAATTCAAGTTCATATATTTTAACAAAAATCTTTTACTTATTTTTCATCGATATTTTCTTACAAAGATTCTCTTTCACAACATCGGACTGATTTGAAGAACAACTGTTTCAAAAATATATATTGATTTATCGTGATTTAAAATAAATATTTTCATGCAACCATAAGTATTTAAAATTTATATATAAATTATAACAATAAATAAAAAAGTGGGAAATATATCGCTGACTAATACAAGGTTTATAAAGTTGCATGTCAAATAAAAATCGTTGTTACTTAACAAATATGTAAATAAGACATTTAAATGGAAATGTCTGTACAATAAAGCCATTATAATATCGTACATCCAACACATATATACGTATTCACGATGCATTTATATGCGTTTATGAATCATTCACGAATAATTAAAATTACACAACGGTGCGACTGTAACGCGTTATTTGGTTAACCAGCAATCGACTGAATAATTCTTTTGCTCTCCGAAAGATTAATCTTTTTTTTTAAAAATAAAAGAAGGAGCAGAAATGCTTATCGCGAAGACGAGAAAACGTTACGTACGATGTGCGTGGGTGTTTCAAAATTAATATCGAAAATTCGAGGCTCCGTGGCTCAGTTCGAAACTCGTCGAGTTCTTCCAAGAATATAAAAATAATCGTCAGATTGACGGACAATGAAAGACACGTTAATAGAATCCTTCTTTCGATCGCATTTCATTATCGTCGCAATAAGAAGAACGAGATTTCATTGACCCGATCGTAAAGCTCGATGCACATTTGTTACGGCACTGGCCGATCGAAACCGGTTTCCACCGATCACGAGACTTTGACGATCGCCATTGACGTGGGCGAGGTAATGGTTCATTCTGCGCCGAGCCAATCAAAATTGTTCCCCTTTATCTCCTTTACCCTTTCAATCGCGATTTACCTTCCATCGGAAGAAAAGAAAAAATCGAAGAGAGGAGTGTAAATAATCGAAAGAAAGATAGTGGCGCGAGCAATCGCGATACATCGAGTATTCCTGCGAATTTCGAACGTCCGTTCGCTCGATGCCCGTTCGAATCGAACGATTCGACTTCGAATACGCTCAAAATATTTTGCTTTTTTTTTAACATGCTCGCGTCGTCCGTTGCGTATTAATGTCCAAGGCGATGCGACACGTATGCCCGCACATACGCGGTTGTACGTCGTAGCGCGCGCGCGTCTATCCTCGATTCATTTTTCAAACCAGGTATTAGAAAGGAGGGGGAAAGTCTGCGAAGGCACGATAAATATTCGAGTTCCGTTAACCGTGAACGTGTGCACGTACTTGCAGGGGCGATTTCGTTTTCCACTTACGTATACACACACAGCAGACGCGCGTAAGTGTTCGCATATACGCGATACATATCTCTACGATATAATATAACATAATATAAAATATAATAGAGAACATTATACGTATCCATAAATTAATGAATTATAATTCGTATTATATTCTCAGGCATTTTACGCGCGAGCCGCACGTCTACGACGTTACATCGTGTGTTAAAATACAATAATGTAATTTCGTTCGCGTGCATACGCGCGCACACAGAAGCGCAAGAAGTACACAGGTAGGTCCGTGGAAGCGTGAGGAGAATAATAGTTCGGTCTGTTAGCAGCGGCCTTACTCGGCACGACTGGCTACCATCGCATCTGGATATTCCAGACGCATTCTCGCCGCCTAGTATTCCGCGGCGTGCTCAGGGCACCCTCCGAACTACGGGTTTACGTGACGCGCATCGACGACGACGTCTCTTTCCAGAAAGGCACCTTCTAATCCACGAATCGCTAAATATTCCACAATTACCGAAGTCGTGCGTAGTCGGTGCTAGTGACGACGAAGACGACGACGTTGTCGTCGGTACTGGCAAGCGTCGTCATGAATTACAAAACCAATGCAGTTCCGTCGAAGCGTTGAGCTACCGATTTAGGAAGTGGAATTATAACAGAACGACGAAAAAAAAATCGCCGTAGAAGGGAGACCGAAAGGAAGGAGGAGTTCTGGGTCTTAAAGAGGTCGCGGGGTGGGGCTGGGAAGCAGGTGACGGCACGGAACAATCGTCGAGATCCTATTCGACGATAAACATTGAAATTTTCTTCTTAATATCGAGGAAGATCGGGTAAAATCGATAAGCGAATTAATAATAAGCAACGAATCGTTCGAGTGTTGCACGCGTTTGCCACGTCGAACGTCTCTGACGCGAGTCAAAGTCGTCGCGTGATACTTTTTAATTCGTTTGTATCGCGCAATATTCGCTTTATCTCGTTAAGAACGACAACGACGACGACGACGACGACAATGGCGTAGGGGAAAAGTTATCGGTATCGACATGCGAGTGCAGCGTGACTCCTTGCTCACGAACTCTCTCGGATCGATGCGAAACCGTTTCACGTAGCACGTTGCATCTCGTCGGTTCACGAACATCGTGCGTTGTTTACACGCGACCTATAAAACGACGGACGCCATTATTTTTCACGATGCTCGAGCCAACGTAAAAGCTCCTCGATGTTGTTCGCGCGTTATACGTTTAAAATCCATAGTTTTGGGCGACACGCATTAAAATGTTCCTTGGAGTATTTTTCCAAATTTGTTTCTCTCTCGCTCAAACTTTCTGCAACTGAAATGATATTTAAGGCTAGAGACAGATACAAAAGTGTAAGCAAAGTATATTCGGAGAAATAAAGAAAAAATTTGAGGTTAGAAACGACGATAGCGAGATTAAATGAAAATGATCGTTTATTTTGCGACGGTCAAAGGCAGAGATCTGTTTAAATCCATCTAAGGTTCCATCGAGTCCGACTCGAAACTTCAATGTTTGAACTTCATCGAGAGTTCTGGGTTGAAAGTCTATGGAAACGTACGACGTTACTTTTTTTTTTTTTATCGAAAACGATTTTTGTTACGATTTATTCTGGGAAGTCGTTTCACCTTCGAAGATCGAATCGAGCACGCTTGATCGAACACTGTAATTTTGAACGGACTACCGTGAAACACTCTTTCCATCGAATGTACATGCGTACGCACGTAAATCCAGCAGACTCTTCACGACACAAGCAACGGTGTTTCGTCCATACGCCGCCGTCCATCGATTTACCGACGCGAGGCGCGTGGTGCTTCTCTCACATCGTAATCCATCGGGCAATTTTATCGACGTAACTGGTCACGAGCGAGTATCTTGCGATGATCGACGATGGATATAGTTTACTGAAAGAATCGAGAAAATGGCGTGGAGCAAGGAACATTGGAAAAGAAAGAAACATCGATTTTCTTTTTACTTTTTTTATATTTATCTGAATTGGACAGTTAAAAATGGCGGCAACGAAAGACGATTCCGACAATAGTTCCGACAAAAGAATTGCAAATATCCTTACGACTCGGTGTCATTTCCTTTTCCACGGTGATATTCGTCGAATCTTGAATTTAGTCACGCTGATAGGCGCTGATATCGAAACACGAAGTCGCAAGGAAAATTCTTATACCAAGTTGACATCCAAGAGATTCAAGTTGACGCCTTATCGACGAATAATGTTAAGTTGTATCGAACCAATATATTTCGTAGAAAAAATAACGTATCCTACCCTGAGTCACGTTTAATTTCGAGGCGTAATATTCGACACGAAATTGGTTTTGACTCGCGCAATTCATTGAGGAACGCGTGTTCGATTATTTCGATCTTATCTGTCGAAGGAATTATTTTTATTCTTATCGACAAGTATCAGAATTCGTTTCTTGTAACGTTAGAGCGTCGGGCGCCACGAAGGCGTTGAACAACGATATACGTGCAAATATTCGTGACTTTCGCGAGTAGAGGAGGGCAGGGGTTAGCCACGAGTCGGAGAAAAGTTGGATATTCTGGAAGCGTTCCTTCGCGATTTCCTCAGCTCCCGGTGGCCTCGAGATAGTCGCGACGTACCTTGCGCCATTAATGTCCGTATAAACACGTATGCAGATTGTCGTATGATTCATACGGTTTATCTAATCTACCGACGGCCAACGAACGGGGAAAAAGAACGACTTGACAGAAAGGATACGTATTCGTGTCAACGAGGCCCCCTGCTCGCTGTCGATCGTTTCAAACAATTTCTGTGTCACCCATTTCGCACGATTACGTGAAAAATCGATAGATCGCAATGAAATTTCGTCTCGTCTTGTCATCGTTCGAAATTTGGCTCGAACGTTTTCTCAAAAATTCTCTCGATTTTCAATGTAACTCCTCGTTCGGACTGTTCGTAATATTTTTTAGCCACGTACGTATGCTTATAATTATTCATATAACTGCTTATATAAAATCCATCTATTTCTGCCATTGTTGAATATAACGACGATAATAATTTATAATTGCTATTATTGTTTTTATTACTGTCGCTGTTATCATTATTGTCGTTGCTATCGGATATTATAACGGTAGTAGAAAAGGATGGATTATTTTGTGCGCGATCCTTTGCATCATTTTCTATTCGACGTTTTTCATTCGTTCTTTCGCGTTATATAAATATATACCGTCGATAAAAGTTCGGATTTGATGAGTTTCGAAACAAACGACGAATGAGAAATTTATTAATTAAATGTACGTAACGCACAGTAACGCGTAGGATAATGCAACCTACACGTAGATAATGTATAATACCTTGGAGAACAATGGTAAATTACTAGCGAGCTTTAAAGAGGAAGAAAAATATTTATTGCTTGTGTTTTCACCGTTTTGACGAAGTTCGAAATGCATAATTACGTCCCTGAAGGATGAGGAAAAAGCCGTAAGGTATACGTCCGCTTAATCAATGTTTTTCATGATTATCTCCTTCCGGTAACGATCTATCAGTCAAATAATCATCGAGGAAGTCGACAGGTGAGTTCGTCGTGTCCAAAGAACAATAAATAAAATTGTCGTTACCGCGCGTATATTTAAAATATAATTTTCGATTTTTTTTCGTATTTTTTGTAATCGCAACTTTAAATAACGCGATTACTTTTCAAGCATCGAGGAAAACCGTCTCGCTTTTTTTCGTTCCGTTGCGTCTTCGGCGAAGGCATAAAACGTAGGCGCGTATTTTCGAAAATTGAAAGATTACGAGAATATTTATGACGCGGAAAAAACGAGACGGACATTCGTCGCTCTCCTTCGTGTCACTTTAGCGATAAACCACTCGTCTCGAGTCGTTGCGTCGCTATATTAAAGTCGTTCTATCGCCTACGCTAGCGAATCATTTTTCTTTCTGCTATCAGAGGCGCAGCTGTCGATAATAAACCCCGATCGTTGCGAATTCCTCGAGTCCTTCTAGTTCGTTCTCTTTTACACACACACACGCGCGCGCGCGCGCGGTTTCCGTCTCTTTCCTGCCCTTCCAATACCTGCCTATCCGCGATCCCTTCGTAATAAAGGCAGAGAGGCCCTCTTTCAACTTCTTTTTCAAGATGCTCGAGGAAGGCCAAATACCGGCGCCGTTCTCGACGAAGAAGTCGACGAAAAGGAGAAAAAGGAAGGCAAGAGAGGAGGAGAATGGAGGGGAAGAAAAGAAGAAGAGGAAGAGAGGAAAGAGAAAGAGAAAGAGGTCGACCTTGAATTCCGGCTTTTCCTTACGGCAACTGCAGCGAGGAACAATCGAATTGCCCTATCCAAACAAAGACGAGAACGATCTCACTCGTTTCGTCGTGTTCTAAGAATATCCAGGTACAAAGGTCCTGAACGCTTTCCCTACGTTTCTATTTATTTCTACGGATTAGTCGCTCCTCTTTCGAAATTTCCAGCAAAAAAGCTCGAAGGTTCAAGCTTTCCAACGGAAAACTTTTAAAGCGATGGCTGATCTCGTTCCCGGTATCTCCTAGTTTTGTTCGACAGATCTTGCCCGTTTCGACACGCCTGGAAGCCGTAAATCCGGGTAAACGGTCACGACGACGTCCAACTCGAGAAATTCCAAGGAAGAAATCCGTACGAAATGGTCAAACGACACCATGCTTGCCGCGTAACGTCTAGACAGGCTGCTGTGCTCCCGCTGGTGCTGGTGCTAAACGCTGATGCCCCTCTACTACACGACAGAAGCTAAGCTATTCCGTAGCAGTAGAGGAACGTCGTAAGAATGCATAATCGCGTCACGTTTTCGTTATCCCATTCGTACACGTGACCAAACGCCGCGTCGCTCGTTTGTACTCCTCCTCGTCATCGTAGCTCGAAACGTGCGCGCGACGTCGTGCATGCATGGATCTTTTCACCACGCGTGACTCCGAACAAAAAGAAGACGAGCTAGCTGGTGGATGCCTCTCTCGAAGGACGTTCGTCCTCTCGATTTGTCATGAAAGAGGCAAAGTTCCTTGTCTCTTGGGATTTCTCTTGGGATTTCTCTTGGTTTTCTCTTGGTTTTCGAAAATTTCCAAGGTTGTCGAACTGGCTAGGCTCGAAGCTGACGTTCGAGGTGTTGCCTTACGTCCATTCCACGAAATATCGAGCACGCGTTTTGTCGAAGTAATTTAGTATTTCCTTCGATTCGAAGATAAACCTTTGCGTACTTCGACACGTAGTCGGATCAATTCGATACCGAAGTATGCGATATAAGTCGGCGGAAGATATTGGGTCGAGTGGATGGAGACCGAATGTTTAGTTCTAGGAATCGAGCGAATTTGTTTACGTTTTCAGAAACTGTTGCGTATGTACTTTGCATGTATGATGGGATGACTGAAATCGAGAGCGCGGTGTAAATTAACCGATCGACGAACAAGAAGTACGATCTTTCGCTCGTGTACTTTATTGCCTTATAATTTGTTAAAAAGAGACTCTGTTTCGGCACACGCGAGGGATGGAAATTGCGAGTGTGTGTTTATTTACACTTAAATACGCAATGAATAATAGTTCGATAAATTTTTCCGGCGGAGATTTAATATAAATCGATACCAGTGGAAACTTGTCGGATGGCGGTAACAAAAAACGGTTGTTATCGTTCACTGGTTCGTTTAACTCTCGTCTAAAGCGATCGAGATTCGGAACACTCTGGCGTTTTCACTCCAACGAACGAGCCGTTGAACAACTGAACAGCTGATTTCCGAATCAACGAACAACTGAACAAAAGAAACGGAGACTTCCCCCCGACTCTCCGTCACCTATCGTCGATTCGTGATCGACTGGAGCGGGGGGAACAGACTCGAATCTTGGATTTAGTTATTTCATTAACGGTACTCCTCCCTGATCTTCTTTGGTTCTTGAGGACATCTTGAGAAACGTACGTCTGATTTACCTAACAGCATGAAATATCGGAAGCTCGTTCGTCCAAAATCGAAGCCTCTTTTTAACATATACTCTATATTTTAATAAACAATGATATTTCGCGTCAGATACGTTTGCGCATCTCGAATCGATAAAAAATACTAGGGAAGGGTCTTTTCAATCTGAGAATTCGTTCTCTTTCTTTCTGGCTTTCTCGTGATCTTCTTCGATCGAAACCACAATCGGAGACGCAAAGACGAGACTTATAGTTCTTATTCTAGAAGCTCTTCGAAATAGGTACGAGGACAATTGCGACGAAGAGGAAGAGAAGAAGAGCGACGTCGTCGATCCAACGGCGCAAGATCGCGCTACCGTGTCTAGCGTTAGTCATCGCTAGTAACCCACATTTATGATAGACCGCTTTTATAACGCTTCCTCGAGTAAAAGCACCCATCTGTTGGGGCACCTGACTCGATTCACCTGCCGCAGGTATGTATTTACGTGCGCGCCGTTTGCCCCTGTCTGCTGTTGGCTGCTGGCTCTTGCCATTCCGTCCGTCTGTCCGCCTGCTTGGCGTCCTCCACTTCGTCGTCGTCGTCGTCAGGTGTTTCATCGCGAGGCGACGTTTAACGGCGTCGCTTCGCCCTACCTTCAGAAACAAAGAGCTCCCAAGCCGGAATTTTTTCTTCCTTTCTAGAAACTGGAAACTCTTCCAGGTCTTCTCGTCCCTTTCTTTGTCGGCTCGATTTCTGGAATTTTCCTAATTTTCGCAACTCCCGGTGGGGAGTCGAACGTTTCGAAGAATCATTACAAAACGACCAAGGATGCACGAAGGACGAATGCCTTTAAAATATACTTCGACTTAAGGTCGTCGTCGTGTCGATTTTGACTTTAACGAAGAAAGAGCGTCAAGACGCTCGGTCAAGGCGCTTAAACCCTTTAACCGTTAACACGTTCGGCGTCGCGTCACCCGTACTTGGGTGACGCTTTTCTTGTTCAAGTTAAATAAGATTTTCAGTTGCATTTTGAAAACAAATTTAAAGTGACAAGCACCGAAGTATAAATATAGAATATACTTCCAGGGATATAGATATCGAAAAATATACAAAAATCCAGGGAAGGGGAAAGCGATAAGCGT
>JAITYT010000560.1:759036-772709 GCA_025433975.1 Liostenogaster flavolineata | reverse complement strand
GTGTGTGTGTGTGTGTGTGTGTGTCTGCTGTCTGTCTGTCTGTCTCTCTCAAAGCGAGCAAGCAACGTTCTTATCGGTCGATTCTAAAAATAGCGAAAGACCGTTGCGTTACGCGCGTGGCCATCTGGCACGGGAAACAAGGATCCGTAAACGCGTTTATATCGAGACGCGTTCGTAGGAAGGAAGAAAGTGCTTTGAGTGGGAGTACACGTCTACAGGCGCGTATAATCGTTTCGTCGTCGTCGAACTGATCATCGAGATTTTATTCTACTTATCAATAGAGAAAGAGGGAAGTGCGATCTTCTTATTCCAACCAATTGAGCGAGGGGGAGGAGCAAGGAAGAAAGTGTTTTGAATAGGAGAATACTCGTCAAAAACATGTACAATCGTTTCTCGTCCTTTGAATTAGCTATCGCTTTTTTATTCTGCCTGCCAATAACGTTAAACTCGTTTTTCTTTTCTCCTGTTCGTTATTTCTCTTCTTTTTCTCTCTTCCGGCTCTTGTTTTCTCCGTCTTCGAACTTGCCTCGCTCTTTGTTTTTTTTGATCATCATGCGAAGCTGATAGCAACTTTGTCGCTATCCAACGAAGATGGAGATAAAAGACGAGAGAGAGAAAGATAAACAAACAGATGGTCAATCAGTCAGTCAGTCGTCCAACGCGTATGAGAGGCGTACGTCGAGCACGTGATGGAACGACTGAAAGATACACCGAAAGTCATTTCGTCGCTCGTGACGTTCAATCGAGTGACGTCACGAAGTATATTTAGAGCCCTCGATGAATGAGACGGTGTCGTTCGATACGAATCTTTTCGGGCACGACGACGGAGCCCAAAGCGAGGAAGGAAGAGCAAGCAGTCTGTTCGTTGCTCGCTTGCCTTCATGTCTGCCAGCCTGGAGAGAAAGTGAGTCGCGTTAGTCGACGTTCGTTGTATCGACGTCGAGTTTCTCTGAAATTTCGTGAATCAATATAGCTTCGATTTTGCCGAGTCTCGATTCGTTTCGAAACGTTCCATAAAAATTGCACGCTACACGCGACTTACTCGAGATCGATCGTGACGCGTTCGTTGTTGTAATATTAACCCTTTGCACTCGAGGGCTTTTTCGCTTGCGCGAACCAGCAACTCGAGACGATTTCGGCCACGTTAGGGGAACATTTTACAAAATCACTTATAAACAAACAAGCGGATACAAATAATAAAATTTCACCGATTTGTTTGTTTTTATATTGAAAACAACAAAATTTGATAAATATTACATTCTGCAATTTGTTTTTGCAGTAAATCAGCCGGGCGCCGCCCGAGTGCAAAGGGTTAAATGTATCGTGTCAAAAGTAAAATTATTTCATGGATGATTGGTAGATGCTGCATATCGAGTGATATTCGCGAAATTTTATTTTTTAATCGTCATGGCAGACTAATGCCGGATGATGATGCCGCGTGGAAACCGGTCTAACTTGTCTCTTTTTCTCCTCTATCTGCCGCTGCCCCTCCATTCGTCTGTTGCATATTGCGAGTATTTTGCCGGCACTGAGATAACTGTCACACGGCCTCCTTTTCTTGCGCTCGTTTTCGTGGTGTACGGGGTTCATTGATGACTGAGGAGGAGGAGGAGGAGAGGGAGAGGGAAATGCTAATCTTTGACATGTTTTTTTATCGTTATCGTCATCGTCGCAACAGTACAACTCGATAATCCTTTTCATCGACCATTTAAATTGTCGTTCTTTCTTCTCTCTGCTTTCGTCATTCATTGGCAACGATAGTCTTCTCATTGATAATGGAGAAAAAGGAGCAAGAAAAGGAGAGAAAAATCGCAATCGTTCCAGTTAATACGTGTATCGTATCGTCATCGGTAATCGTCGTAAGTGCGTCCATCACGTGCGACTCGGTCTTGGTCATCGACCGTTAAGTTTCGACTCCGTGTCGCTCTTTCTCTTCCGTTACCGACGATCGTCGTGCCGTTTCTCACTCGTCCTTGACAATCACGTTGTCTTCCAGTTCCGACGATCTTGATAAAAATCGCGAAATAAGAAAGTCCTCCGGGCCTTTGATTCAAATAAGTCAAAATGTTCTAGTCGTCATCGTTGTCGTCGCCATTATAAATTGAATGATTTGCAATTTTATATATTATCTGATGATTACAACTAAGTGTCGTATATATCCGCCCAACGTCTCACGCTGCGGTTGGCAGCTAATCAAACTAGTAGTAGGGTCTTGTGGGTAATAACACAAATTACTTGTCAGTGAATATATACATGTTGTTAAAAATTGTTTAAAAAAATTATTTAAATAAAGCTTTATTTTTTCCAAAGCAAACATGCGATGTGAACTTTTTTTTACTGCGCGCTCCAATACCTGTCGTCCACAGCAACGCTCGCCCGTCAGGCGGCTTCGTCCGCAAAGGGTTAAACACGCTTTTTTTTCTTCGTTTGATTCGTTTAGTAAATTTCATTTGAAGATCGTGGTTTAGTCGATAATTTCGAACTGAAAATTTCAGAATCGTCTCCCAAAACGATTAACGACGTAATTGAAATTGAATTAAATTTGTGACGTCACATTGGCTTTTCCTAGGGACTCCTCAGCGTTTCGAACCACGTTTTGTTGTTAATCGATCGATCGGCACGTGTTTTTCGGATTACGAATTGGACACATTTCTCGGTGTAAATAATATTTTGATTTCATTCTCATCGTTCTTGCTCGAGGGAAAGGAAAGAAATTGGAGAAATGTTGCGGTCGATTTTGAATCCGTCGATTTCGATCACGAAGGGCTTTTTTGAATAGATTCAAAGAACAGAACTCGTTGGGATTAGCCATTAGAACGACGATGATTTTGACTCGAAATAGAAAAGGAAAAGCGAGTGAAACGTTAGAGGATAAGGCGACCGCTGGACTCGTTTTCTTACGTTATTTTTTCCCTTGAACACATAATCGAGTATACGATTTCCGTTCGGAAGATTGAATTCTCTCTTTTACGTGTACGCTTTCCGATAAAAATAGATTATCGTTGGCGAGGATGAGATCTAGAAATACACGTCGATCGTAAGAGAATTCGTCGGATAGGGAGAATTTACAATTTCACAAAAAAAATTTAAAAAAAGGAAAAGAAATTATACACGAGTTTTACGACATTTCTCGGTTTTGAGATGATTAAACAGGATGAATTTTTGTTTTCAATTTTTGTTTGGTATAGAGAATGATGAAAAGTGCAAGTTAAAATTTCTCGAAAAAGACGATCTTATATAGACGCGTGCCTGTATGCGTCTTATTATCGATCAGTCTTTCAAATCCTATATTTTTAAAAGTGAAGTATCGTGCGGGTGAAAAATGTATTTTTAGAAACAAACGAGGAACAAAATATCGATCGTTACACGTTCAAATTAATGTATCGATACGACCTATACAATTCTCATCCGATAGCGGGATAGCGTGCGCCTGATTTCGGTTTAATCTTGTCTTCCTCGGTAACGTCGTTTCAAATCCGACACGATTATCATCAATAAGATCGCGTGAAAGCGTTATCGAGCTTTCACGTTGCGTTATCCTATCGTTTCGATTACGTACTTCGATAGTGTATAGCGATTTCGTGAAAAGTTATACTTTGTATTTAGTATGCAAAGTTCAAACGTTTAACAACACGTTTGCGTCTCGAATAACGCAGTACGTCGATGAAATATCGTCGAAAAAAGAAATCTAAATTAAACAATGATTGTCGATACAAAGCAGCTAAATAATGTATTCCCGTTCAAGTGCTTCGTCTGTATTCGAAATCATTCTCAAGAATTCGATCGTATCGAACGAAAACGCTCAAACTCGAGACTTTCGAGTAAAAATGGAGATAGCTCTCGGCATAAAATCAAAGGAGCATGAGATACACGAGCCCGTCGTAGACCATAAATTTGACATAACAAAAATTTGGCAGAACGGCGAATTCAAGGAGAAGAGAGCAATAACATCGTTCGCTGTATTGCACGGTTGGGAGACACGTAATAATTTAGCTTTACGTTCGTTGTCTCGTTACGTCATCTTCTTTCAATAGCCACGTAATAGCAGTACTCGTAGTAACGCATTTCCTCGCGTAAAATCGAAGAAGAACTTTAAAATTAATCGACGAGGTAGCGGGAAACTCTCTCTCTCTCTCTCGATTATTTTACCCTTCATTTGCGTCCATTTTTGATTCTTTCCTACTCGCGAAGAATCGATCGTATTATCGTAGACGCATATTTACAAAAAAAAACACAGAGATTTACAGTGAAGAAGAAAAGAAAATGCGAAAAGATAGAGGGAAAATATACAAATTCTCTCTCTCTCTCTCTCTCTCTCTCTCTCTCTCTCTTTCTCATCATCATCATCATCATCATCATCATCATCATCATCATCATCATCATCATCGTTCTTCCCTCCACGTGCGCGTACTTCGGTGTCGCCCCTGCTTAAAATTCGATCGTTAGGATCGATCGCGTGCGAAGAACGCGCGCGCACCCTGCGACGTCACGAATTTTACGTGGACGATGGCGCGGATATGCGACGACACACGTACACACACCCATACGCGCGAGTGGAAGCCTGCCGCTGCACTCACGCACCCATATGCACGGAAAAGATGGATTAGCAGCAGCTAGCAGTAGTGGAAAAGAAAAAGAAGAAGAAGAGAAGACGACGATAAGAGCGAGAGAACGCGGGAGAAGCACGAACTCGTTCTCCATCCTTGTCGCACGCACGTGGGGCATTACGCTCGCTCGTAAGGCGTGACGAGCAGCGACGACTCACGAGGGTGACGGAGTGGGGGAAGTCGACGAAGCAGAGCGAGAGAGAGAGAAAGGAGCAGAGCGGAGCGAGCGTACTTTCGAAACAAGGCCACTATAGTCGAGCGCGCAGCAACGACGGCACATAAAGCATGGAGCGTGACTAAGCCTGACGCCTACGTGCGTGATGCGATGTGTCGTCGTACCGAGTGCGCACGCGCTCTACCCCCGCCGCCTCTCCGTTCACCGCTCGGTGCTTTCCGTCTCGCTCGACGTCTCCGACTTGTTTTAACCTCCCCCACTCCTGATCACCTCCGTCTCTCCGTCGATCGAAGAAGACAGACACAACGGTCTTCGTTCGCCGCGGCTGTTACTATCGGCCGTCACGGAAAAGTACCGGTCACACGTCTTCTCGATGACAGAAAGAGAGAGAGAGAGAGAAGAGAAACAAAAAAGGGGTGAGGAAGAGAGAGTAGCAACGCGTCTCTTTGCTTTCGAGACAACGATGTCGAAGCAAAGAGACGAGTCGATATTTTCGATCGGTCGAACGATACGGAATTAATCGATACGATCGTCTGCTAACTACACTACCATCGCGTTGGTACTACATCACTACTACGATCGTCACTACTACTACTACTACCACCGACGCCATTACCGTTACTAGAGTCTCGATTGGACGGACGTGTTTAACGACTATCGTCGTGTTTACGTTCTGGCGAAGCGGTGTCCTATGAAATCATCGTTTTTAAAGTCGATCTAAGGAGAGTTCACTTTTGCGGAATTCGCGCTCGCGTAACGCGCCGCTTTTTTCCCCCTTCGCTTCTTCCTGGTGGCAAACGTTTCTACTCTTTTTTTTTGTTCTTCTTCCTCCTTTTTTTTGGTATTTATTATCTCCGTTGATATAACGATCGAGCAGGGTGCGAATATTTCGATTCGTTCATATTTATTTACGTGCGTATAGGAGAAGTCGGAAAAGATCCAAGCGTTTCCCCCGATACGACGATGTTGGGTGGGGTTTGTTGACCGACGAGAGCAAGTTTGAACTGGTATTCTTTCCCCCCCCCCCTTTTTTCTACTTCCTTCTCCCCCGTTAACTACGCTCGCGCGATGATCGATACAGTCGAACGTACTACGGTCGTCGGCGAAAGATTAAAGAAAAACTGTAACATTCTTTCATCCTCGTAGTCAATGCTAATATATTAGCGTCTATGATACTTTTACTTGTGCGAATCCAACGCGATCGAAAATCGCGATTTTCGATTTCGATACACGAATGAACATCGAAGTTGCGAATTTGGAAAGTTAACCTCCGAAAAATTAATGTAAACGCACGCATATGTAAAAAGCCCCGTTTCAATCGTAAAACGAAGCTTTGTTCACAGTGTCCAAAATACTAGTTTTCTGTCCCTCTTCAACTGCTCCTCTTTGTTTTCGGTTTATTACTCGAACTAAGTGAAAAGAAAAAAGTTGAAGGCAGCAGATGGAAGAAACTGAAAGAATTACCGCGCAACTTTTGAAACGTCCTATATTTATAACGGAAGAATATATTCTTTTGGTACGTTTCCAGAATTTTTTTGGCGTGATGGGTGGTGGTATGGTGGCGGTGGCGGCGATGGTCACGACGTCGATCTGAGACAGGCTTGAAACGTCGCTCTTTCCGTTCCATCGATCGAACGAGTTAAATATAATATAAAGTCACGAACGAGATCATCGTGTCGCAGGACATCGACGACGGTTAAAGACGCAACGCATAGACGCGGTGATGTGCCTCGTGCATGGCCCACGCAACTCGCGTGCTAATCGGCCATCGCGTTCGCGCCGCGTGACGTAGATCCTAGAAGAAACGCCGCCGAGTAAATTTCAAAATGCCACGGATCGTTATCTCGCGATAACGGTCCTCTGTTTCTCGTTATTATTCAAAAATACTCGGTTGTTTTATCGCGCGTAGCACGACGCGAGTTTTTTTTTCACACGCGATCATCGATTCACTCTTTCGATCTCTCCTTGAAAATTGGCGGAAGGGGGGTGGATTCTGTGGACGCGACACCGTTGAGAATATTTTCGCGAATTTCGTGAAATTTCACGATGAATTATACGTAATTACATTTGAACTTTTGAAAAGCAGCACGTCGTGTTCGTGATCGCTTCGATCGATTTTAAAGTAAGTTCAGTTTCCCGCGTTTTCTACAATAGAGTTAACCTCCAATTGTCGAGAGGTAACGCATGCTCATCGAGATAAAATCAAATCGATCCTGGTTTCCGATTCTGAAATTAAAGTTGAGAATAGGAGGAATGCGAGGTTGAATACACGGAAAATTAATCTTTGAATTTTATTCTTGACTTTCTCCTATCAAATTAAGGGAGAATTATATTCGATCTTATTTTGAATCTAAAACAATGTTCGATCTTATCGATGAAGAATTAAATAAGCTATAGTAAGAAAAGGCTTGTAAATTTCTACTTTGCACGCAATTATCAAAGTAATATAGTCCTAAAGATATACGATACGTTTAAATTTAAGATGATGCAACATCAAACATAAATGGAGTCAGTCCGAGATCTAGTTGACAAGTTCACTCTTTCTATCGAATTTCAATAAAGCGACGGATTATTATTATGTACTCTTTTTAAACACGCGTACGTAAAGTTATGTATAATACAGTACTGTATTTATCTCGCATAGAAAGCTGTGTAGATTATTCGTGGAAACGTCTCTACGCGCTTCGATTCGCATCTTTTTCCACCCAATACGCTTTGGCAATAGTTTTGAGCGATATCACAGGAATACTTTTTAAGTTGCACAAAAATAACTGTTTCCCATCCGTACATGCAATTACATAGAGAGGGAAAGCATATAACAACCGTGTGATAAACACGAAAAGAACGAAAAATACGAACCATTGGAATATTCACATTAGATTTATATATGGTTACGTATATAACTCGATATTAGAGCCTTATTTTATGCTTATACCGCGTTATTCGTGCTTACTGTTGCTATTAGCATCATTCTAGCTGAAAGTTTGATAATCGTTCGACTTGGGGAACTTGCAAAATCGCAATAAGATCGATCGTGATTGACCTTAAATACACGAATTTGTGCCACTTAAATTGATAAGGTCTCTCGAATTTCAACGAGAACTTTCGTAAATATTGCTCGATCGATTCGAATGCATCGACTGTTCGCTGGCGTTCGTCACGTATCGTACGTCGTTTAGGCGAAGGAACGACGAGGCACCTTCGCGAAGTCTCGCTTGGAATATAAAGTTTTAGAGGATGTTGATATTCTATCGAAACGTCGATACTCGTTCGGTCGATGAGAGCAGAATCAAGGTGTCGGGATCTCGAACGAAGGTCGCCGGCTTCGGAATTCAAAGTGGAATTTAAGAACGATTCTGTTTACTTTCCTTGAATTTTGTTCGTTCGCCAGGTCGAACGGACAAAATTGATGCTAAAAAAATGGAAAGTAGCTTGCGTGCAAAATTCAACGTTTTACTTATCTTACTTTGTCGTTTCAGTTGCGTATGTCGGCTCATCCATACCATTGGCGCCAGCAAATGTAGCGGCCAACGGTGGTGGCTCACCTCTCCGCCCAAGAACGAGTCCACCACCTCCACCACCGCCATCACAGGACGGAGGGAACGACAATCCTCACACGAATCATCATCAGGTTAGATTCGCCTTCCGATCGAAGGTGGAACTTTTCTCTTTTTTTTAGTAAACTTCGTTATTTTCATTTGTATCTTTTTGCTCAATCCGAACTTGACCGATTAGGGATCAGCAAACGGACCGTCGCCAATGGCAGCATTGATGTCGGTCGCTGACAATCTCACGTCTCCAGAACCGGTACCCCAGGCACCGAGCAATCCAAGTCCTACGAGCAGAAGCCCACCGACCACGGCTACGAATGTTCAACAACGTAGCACTTCCAGGAACTCCCAGAACAGTCCAAACAGTTCGGGTAAGGGACGCGATTGTCCGTTTACGGTTTTATCATCGCGATGACAATAGGCTTGTGGGGTTTCGTTGTCGCTGGAAGATACGGTAATTTATCGTTCCCTTTAGGGCCCTCAAATAGAAGAGCCAGTTGCTCCAAGCCCGTTTCCTCCACGACGGTAACGACGTCCTCCGAGGGGGCCGTAGCACAAGCCACTGGCGCGGAACCCGTCCCGGCGCCTACACTAAAGTGCACATTGTGCCAGGAACGCTTGGAGGATACGCATTTCGTTCAATGTCCTAGCGTACCGCATCACAAGTTCTGCTTCCCTTGCAGTCGAGAGAGTATAAAGAGACAGGGAGCAGGATCGGAAGTGAGTCTACTCGAGATCTCTCCGTTAGTAAGCAATTTTTCATTTTCTTCGGTCTCTCAAACGTTTCGAATATTTCAGGTTTATTGTCCGAGCGGAGAGAAGTGCCCGTTGGCCAACAGCCAAGTCCCATGGGCATTTATGCAAGGAGAAATAGCTACGATACTTGGGGAGGACACTACGGGTTCAGGGCTTAAGGTCAAAAAGGAGAGGGAAACTTAAAGGATTCGTACGAGTTGATTAGAGCTCAGATTTGTCACTCTCGTAAAAGAGAGCGTTATATGGTGAAACCGTGAAGGTTCACCAATACACTTTTGGTAACGGTGATAAATGTTGGTAACGCGAGCCAACGAACGACTCGAGCCAAAGACGTTGTCGGTGCGAATTGAATTTCGATCAAGTTGTTCGGGGAAAGTGGACGAATTTGTTTTTATATATTGTCCCGACCGATCGATCGTAGAATCGATCGCTCGACTGGTCTTGAGAAGAAGTCTTTGGCAAATTGCACGCTGGCATCGGTTCTGCACACATGTATATATGGATATCGCGCAAGGCGTTTATACGCGCGACGAGAGAAGGGCACAGAGTTTTGTGGTTGTCGTCGAGAGCTAACGGGGGGAAGTCGTTCATCCGTCGCGAAGAGTTTGTGCCCGATTTGGGTTTGTACTTAGGCTCTATTGCCTTTTTCATTGTCTCTTGTAACGCGACCGCGGTCGCGTCCTTAAAACACACAACCAGAGGTATAAAAACTCGTACATTTGATATACCACTGACACACACACACAAACACACACACACACACAAACACACACACACACACACGTGCACGCATAGTCACGTACTCCTATAAACATTAAACACGAACATCACATCATATGACGCTGTGAAAATTGCACGATTATTTTACATGTTTAATTTTTAACATACCGAAACGACGAGTAATCGCAGTTACGTATTATTGTCGACGATGAAGCGGCTCGCTTCTATTTTCATTTTTTTTTCTGTTTTGTATACTCTTTCTACTTCGCTCGTTGTATTATAAGCATGGAGGAAATATGTAGACCCAGCGCGCATGGGTTTTCTGTACATTGTGTATATGTGTACATACTACGTTATTAGTGAAAAAAGACCGTGTATAACCGAAGAAGTAACCTTTTCTTTTTTGAGTCTATAAAAAAATTGCATTCATTTATGTTTGTTTTCTTAAATTATTTCCTTTTTTATTAACTCAAAAAATTGTACGTCATCTCCGTGGGAGTGCAGAACTCGTTAAGACGAATTTTATCTCTACTTTTCATGTTTATTCATAGAAATTGGATCCTGCTCGTACACTTTTCCTAGCATTAAAACGAGACGAGCATTTATTCTGTCCAGCCATTTAACATGGATTCATGTACTACGACTTATAACGTCCACTTTCACCTTTAGTTTATCGCTAGACTTTAAGTGAGGGCCTTTTGGTTTTTCATTTTGCTGATGAAAAAGGTATGCCCGTCAAATAGGAACCACACACTCGCTATGTCTAAAAGATAAAGTGGCAAATACAGACAGACGTTTTCGCTGTATCCGAGGGTCTCTTTGTGTTATATCGTAGCTCAAAAGGAGAACCTCGAATGCAAGCAGCTCCTTTTGTACATAGTTGTAAAAATTGATTGATGTAATTATCGGAGGAGTCGCGTCGCGTCGTTGGACGGAGAAAGGATCGAGTTGGAAGAAAAAAATTGGAATGCAATGAGAAAGAAGAGGAAGAAGAAAAGGACGATGACGACGACGACGTAGAACGAGAAGAACTATAATATCGAAAAATTTCAATTGCGTCGAAATTGTGAAACGTCTTTTCACTATGTATTCGTGCAAGCGAGAAATCGATCGGAGACTTTGTATAAAAGTCTGTCGACCGTCTCACGATTCCGCGACTCCTACCAGCGTCTTGAAAAATCGAAAAGACTAACGACGGGAGAACAGATGAAAGGAGCACGATCATCGATTGTAGCAATACGCAACACAGCGACTGTACGTGATATTTTTTCGTCCCAATTGGGTAATTTTTACCTTAGATGCCGAATAGATGGCGCATTTTTAAAACGATGTGTCGAACTGCGAGAAATTTAAAATTCATAACTTTTTAAACATAGGCGCGATGTACGACAGGAGAACATCATATAAACTCGAATAGTGTACTTTCAATGTACGAAAGTACGCGCACGATTTCTCTCTTCTATCTCTATCTCTATCTCTATCTCTATCTCTATCTCTATTCTTATTCTTATTCTTCTTACCTCTCCCTCTCCCTGTTCCGTTAAAAAATGCAAACATTTTTCGTTGCCATTTATTTTGGTATCTGTTCCATTTCGTTGATGAAAATATGCTATTTTTAAAGCTATTTTTTCCAGCACGTGTTTCGTGAACGTTCGAGATCAAAGTCTTGTAATTTGGAGAGGAATACGCGTTATTATTAAAACAATCGTTTCGATTTGAAATGTAAAGAAAAATTCGCTCTATCAACTATAAAATTAAATCGATAGACAGATTCATAAGTTAATTTTGGTCAAATTCGATGCAAGCCATTTGATTTTCGCATTCATCGTAACATTTTTTTTATCCCTGATCCAAGCATCCATCAAACGTCTTGGACGAGATACGTGCGAGTAATCCGCAACGAATTGTCCGACTATAAAAAAAAGCTTTACTACAAGCTGTCACTTCACACTTGTATAATTAGTTCCGTTTGTTTTCTATGATTCTTGTATAGCTCTATATAGATACACGAAAGCGAAAACACGAAACAATAAGTCAAATAGCAATTGTAGTAGTGGATAATGAAATTTTCTAGTATACCATACCTCGAGGAACGCGTAACACTGTACTGTTTATCATATGTATGCTACAAGCAAAAGAAAATATATGTGTTGATGTGTAACAATTACGAGTTCGATCATTTTCCTTCATGCACTCGAAAAAAATCCAGTACATTCTTCCTTTCTTCTTCACATCAGATAAATATCAAATTTAAAGAAACAACAGATTTTCTTCAAGGAATAAAATAAGAAAAAAAAGCACTGCTGCTTTTTTGGCGTTAGTGGCAGACGTCCTATCTCGTCTAGAGCAAAAGTGCGAACGTCGACAGGACTTCGACTTTCTCAAGCGACCTATTATGAGATACCGATTACGTCGAAATGATCTTTCAAAATAGCCAAAGATTATCTAAATTAAAGAAAAAGAAGTTCCCAATGAATGGAATAACGACAGCTTTGCTTTCCTTAACCGTTTGCGTACCAGAGGGTTTTGAAAAAACACGATCGAAGAGCGCCAAGGAGCGCGATCGCGCTCTATCGATTACGTGTCAAAAAAGCCGAGAAGCGCGATAGCGCTTGTCGTTCTTTATACAAGTGGCAAAAAGAACGGACGTACTATATACTATTAATTTAGAATAGCTAACAAAGTGCAAATTGGATTACTGACAGCGATGCGACGCGCGACGTATTCGTGCGTCTGAAAGACTGAGCGCGTTTCAACAAATAAGTGGGCCAAAAGTTTTTTTTCGGCCAAATGCCCTGGCTTTTCTCGACACAAAATCTGAAGAGCGCGAAAGTGGCTCGTGATACTCAAACGGTGGTTAATATTGGAAACGTCCATTACAGTTAAAGAGAAAATGCAAGGAGGACTTGGACTCGGCATTTTCCAAGTGCACGTATCCTAATTGCATCGAGAGGATCTCTCGACGGATTTGAAAAATTAGAAAGAAAATAAATTCGCAATAAAAATATAAAATAAGAAAACTTCTGCTTTTCTTAGCGTTGGTACGTCTACCACTGCGCTCGGAGCAAAAATGTAAACTTGGGTGTGACCTCGACGGGAGCCTCGATTTTGTCAGACTTCGCCAAGCTCGGCGGTGCTCGTCGTTCGTATTCCGATTACGAATGCAAAAAAATTCGAAATCGATCGATCGAATAGGAGTTCGTTAGGCTTTCGCACGCTGATTAAAACGTCCCTGAATAATCCGTAGGTAGGGTAGGCAGACATCGTCGGTTGGACGTCGTCGAACGTACCCTCCCGGACATTGAAAATCAATGCCAATGTTCAGCTGGGGTAGATGGGCCAAAAGAGAAGGAGAACGGCGAGGGGATGGCAAAGAAAGCAGCAACGGCATATTGATCCGTCGATTCCAGACGGGCCGAACGCCGTCCGCTCTGTCTGCGCAATGAATTCGACCTTAAAGCGGATGATTCTCGCGCGATAACACGGTGGTGCCCCTTCGCTAGCAGAAGTTGACTTTTCTTATTAATTTTTCATCTACCAGGACAATTTCTCGCCTCTCCCATCTTTCGTTCTTTTCATTTTTCATCCCATCGATTCCCAATATTTACGCGCTGGCACCCGTCAAACGTCACATTTTCGTCGCTTTTTTATGCCGTCGAAACGCACCGAGCGACCTCGAGAGGGATAAAAAAAGTCGTGCGAAAAAATAGATGAAAATCGTCGACATCGAGTTTCGATCGACTTTCGCGAGACTTCAAAGCTTCCTTCGAAATCGATTGTGTCGTCGACCGAACGATCTTTCACCTTTAAGGGTCAATATTCGCGATCATTAATGTGTAACGACCGTTATTACGGCACGATAGC
>JAITYT010000560.1:727869-741294 GCA_025433975.1 Liostenogaster flavolineata | reverse complement strand
ATAATAATAATAATAATAATAATAAGATAAACAATCATCTATTTCTTGGATTTTGCACAGTGTTTCTTTATTTAAGTAATTAATTAAGTATTTTATAAAATATATTTTTTTCATTACTGTTTCTCAATATTTTCCTATATTGTTTCTTCTCTATGGTATTTATATAATAAAAAACCTAAGTATTTTATAACATGTAAATTTTCGTAAGAATATAAGAATTATTGCAATTTAAATGAATTGTAAAGCTTTTAGTACAATTTCAAATGCATTTTTGAAGTTTATGAAAATATTTCCGATTACCACTCCAAAAATCTGAAGAATGTAGACAAATCTTTTTTTCTGGTTAAAATTTTGTTATCGATTTTTATAAGTTTAAAAGATTCTATTATGTACGCAAAGAAAATTCGCATAGACCATCCATTTAATTTAAATTACAACTAATTCATTCAACATTTGATGTTGTATATATTGCACGTAAAATTAAAAAATAATCGATTGCATACTTATTATTATCGTAAAAAATCGTAGGTTCGCAATATATATTTTAAAATAAATTATTTTAATTTTTTTATTACTAATTTGTTAATATATGTCGTTTATTTTATTCAATCAATTTTACATCAAGACTGACTGTTTTAAACTACTTCAATTTTCCACTCGGTATAGCTTTTGTTTGAAAATGGAAGAATTTTTATCGTTATCATTTTTTTATTGTTAGCATTATTACTATCATACTTAAAATGTGTGAGAATTAGAAATACTTAATTTCAAATTTTCATACTTATGCTACCCTTATAAAAAAAATGCGATACGATTAGAATTCATTGTTACCACGCAAGATTATACTTGTTTAGATTTATTAACCAATTAAACATAGCACTTTCTACAGGAAGATTCTTCGCGGTATTTAGGTGTGGTTGATAAAAGTGATCGTATCGTCTAAGTCTGGTAAACTATTTTATTAGGTTAGTCATTTAATCAAGTAACAATTACAGTAAATTTACAAAATTGTAAGGTTTTTAAATAAAATGGAAAAACAAGCTTGTTAATCTAACCAAGAACGCAGATAAACACGGCATGAAAATATAAAACTATATAATATTAATTTTATCTGACGTGATATAAAATTTAAAGCAAATAAATTTGTACGTAAAATAAACGAAGCTCTATACTAATGATACAGATAGTATATTTTATAGATTAGTTTACAAAAGGAGAATCATCTAATTTATTAGAAAACAGAGAAGAGATTCATCCGCCTTACAAAGAGTACTGTAATATCAGTAGTGATAGAGATATAAATCACGTCGTTCTAAAAGTCAAACCTAGACTTTCAAAAGTTAGAAAGTCTTTAATTATGTCTTTTGAAAGTGATTCCGATTTGGAATCTATTCCCACTATATCAGATTTTAAGCAATATGTTTGGAAAAACAGTCAAACGAGAAGAGTTGATAATTATAATGAAAATAAAAATACAAGAAAGTTATTTGGGAAGAATGAAGAATATATAGAGGGAAAGTGGCAAAATAATCAGTTAATAGATATGCATTCGTTTCAGTTTATTAATCCATACGATAATAAGAAAGTTTATATTAGAAAACAAAGCATAGGTTATTTATTCACTTTTGACGAGGAGGATTTTATAACAAGAGCGCACTTTGATAAACTTGAAGAATTAGACTTTTCTAAACCTTTCACAGACATCAAACGAAATTTCCTTCAAAAACTTACAGTCACTGAAATTATAAAAGATAAATTATTAACTGATCGGAATATTGCTTACGAGCGGTTTCAACAACTTTTAAAATGTATAAATAATAGAACTGCAGATAATCTTGAATATGCAGAAGATCTTTTTCAGCTTTCTTTAAAATTAAATGAATGGAAAAAAGTCTCTAATGTATTGATATTAAGTAATATAGATAAAAACAAATATATTTCCCCTGGCTTTAAAAACGCCAGTAGACAATTACTTAATAAAGAACAAAATTTGAATATGAGAAAAAAGTGTCTTATTGGATGTGATCACTTGTATACAAAGGACTTATTGAAAGAATTACAACAAATTTGTAAAGATGGAGTAGTTAATCATAGAAATTCTTTATATGATACATTCTCTTCGTCGGTCTTCATAACAACATCACCTCTTATAGCAGATTTAAATAGTTTAAATGATAACTTAATATTATATATTGGCAATACAGATATGAAATCGTTTGCAGACATTTTTAATATGACAAGTGAAAAATCTTTTCTGGAATTTGCATTTAACTTATGGAATAATTTACTTAAAAAGATAGAAGATATAAGGCAACATGATTTACAAGTAGGTTCTTCTTTTTCGTTAAGATCTTCCACAACAGCACAAGAGTTGTCACTAAGAAATTTTGCACCTTTGACTCATCCTATATATTTTTACCTTTGTAAAAGTTTCTTGGAATTGATTGCAGAAATTAGTGGCAAAACAAATACTTCTATTAATGACTTGTTTAAAAATAAACAAGGAACATGGATGAAGGCAAAAACTATTAATTGGTCATCGCCTACTCCTTTAGATCGTTCTCTTGAACGACAATATCATTTTATTTTTAAATTAATGCAACACTTTGAACCTGGTTCTAATTTCAACAAGAAAAGATTTGAATATGAATTCAAATTTTTACAAAATGTAAAAAATATATCATTAAAGGAATATTTCAAGAGCTTCTTTGTTAGTACTAAAGTGTCAGATACATCTGAACAGTGCTTAATATGGATGTATATTCTTGATAATGCTATTGCTAAGTTGTTTCATAAAAAGTCAGAGTTACTTGTATCATTTACACCTTTATTAGAAGGTTACATTGATTTTATTGAAAAAACCGAAGACCATTATTATGAATTGTTTAGAGTAGTTACTCATAATACAGTAAGATTTATAGCACAAACAGGTTCCTATATTTTAGATACAGATCTAAACTCGACAATTGATCAAGATATATTAAAAAAGCAGATAAAATTCATTAATAAAATAATCAGAGGAAATCAATTCGTATCTAATGACTTCAGAGACTTAATAGATGTATACAATGAATATTGGATAAATAGAAATTTAATTATAGATAAAATGCCTAGTAAATTCTCTTATGCAGAATTTAAATCAGATATGAGAGAAATACATAGAAAATTACTTAATATAGTGAATACTGTACTTAACATAGATACAGAATCACATGGATTAATAGAGTATTTTAGATCGTTCAATGAATTTCTAGAAGACTTGAATAGCATAGAATTCAATTGGTTTATTAAAGAATTCAATGGTTTGAATAAGGAAGATGTACAATTGATTAACACAAATAAAAAGTCATATAAGGTTTCAGATCCTGAAAGATTTATTAACAAATATAGTTACAATATTCCTAATCATTATTTGATTGAAATAATTAAAGACTTATTGAGCATTGTAAGTGATTTATGTAAAAACAAAAAATGGAGATGCTCTGACAATGAACACTTGAGTGCAATAAGTGAATTACTTTCAGCAATCAGAAAGTCTTTTCTTTATCTAAAAGAGCAACCTGATTATGTATCGTTTGATACATTTAAAAAAGAAAGTACAGAGCCATTTGTTTGTACAATAAATAATACTTGTTCCTATGAGGATTTTAAAAAACGTATTGGTACCATAGGAGAATCCTTTTGGTACCTAAGAAAACAAGATGAAATTGATATAAAGAAAGCTTTACATTTATATAAAGAAATCAATATAGGAGTGAATACAGAAGTATTGGAGAGCTGTTATGATAAATACTTAAAAAAGTTTGACTTTTATATTAAAAAAACTATAGATAAAAATTACGATAATAAAATCAGATTTATTGTAGAAGAAATAAAGAAACAGTCAAAACCAATTGTAATTAATAAATGGAAACAAGAGTTTAAGATACAAATTGTACCAGAACTTCTTGCTGGACTAGCTGCTGTATGGTCTGTGCAAGTATCGAAAGATATAGTGAACATAGGAAAAAGTTTCAAGCCACATTGTATTCAAATACTATGCATTTTCAAGCTATTAAGTGTTGACGAAAATTTTGTAGGTGTTAAAAAACATCTTGCACAAGTCTTGACAGGACAAGGGAAATCACTTGTATTAGGTTTACTGTCTTCGCTATTGGCATTGATAGGTTCTAAAGTTCAAATTGTTTGTTACAGTAAATACCTAGCAACACGAGATGAACAAGATTTTACTGACTTTTTTCAGAACTTTGATATTAACGACGAAATAACTTATGGCACATTTGAGAACATGGCCAATAAAATATTAAATCCTGTTGTAAATGGTAAAAAGCAATTTATAAGGGATTTAACTAAAAATCGTATTCTTAATCATGACAAGGATCAAACTGGGCAGATAAATGAAGAGAACGTCGATAATACTACTTTACTGATAGATGAAGTAGATGTTTTCTTTTCTGATCAATTTTATGGCAATGCGTATGCCGCATGTACCATTATAAAAATGCCAGCATTAGCTAGTATTCAACAAAAAATATGGGAAATAGTTAAAGGCAATGATTATGGAAAAAATAATGTTTTAGAAAAGGTAAACGATTTTGTTAAAGGTGAAGTTAGAAAAAGAAATGAAATATTTAATGAACTGAACAAATTTCGGTTTAAACCTGGAAAATACTATCTTTTGAAAAATGAAGATAAAGGGATATCTGAAAAAGAATATACAAATCAATCTTTTTATGAGCATCATCTAGACAAAATGATTGACAATGCAATGTTAGTTGCAAAGGGAAGTGATATAAATTGGTATATTAATTTATTTAAAATTAATAATGATGGAATCATAAGTTACAGAACAGATACTGGATATTACCGTGCCAATACATATGTCACGTATTACAATGTTTTTAATTATTTTAGATTAAAACAAACGAACTTTGATCATAAAGATTATCAAAATTATGGTTATTTTAATGTACCATGTGGGTATATTTCTTATGCAAAATTACCCTCGAAATATCCTCTCATCTTGGGTGTGAGTGGTACATTAACTACATTGCATGATCATGAAAAAAAAGCTATAAAAGAATTTTACAACATCAATAACATTTCTAGCATGCCATCATTTTTTGGTTATTCTAATTTGAAATTCAATAGAATTACGGATTTTGTATCTCAAGATTCAGAAGAAGAATGGCTAAACAAGATATTCAATCATACAAATTCTAGGATCAACTCTGGACAATCGGTATTAATATTTTTCGAGAATGACTTCAAAATAGACAGATTTAAAAATGAATTCTCGAGCAAATTTAGTCGCATGCATATATTAATCGAAAATACAGAAAAATCTACCAAAGAAAAGTATGTTAATGAAGCAGGCATTCCAAAGACAGTAACATTAGCAACAAGAAGTATGGGTCGTGGGGTTGATTATAAATCTAGCATTGCTGTGGAAAAGAATGGTGGTGTGCATGTTATACAAACATTCTTTTCGCTTGATATAAAAGAGGAAACGCAAATTAAAGGAAGGACTGCACGTAAGGACAACAAAGGTAGTTATGAATTGATACTCTGTAAAGAACATTTAATAAAAGATTTGTTTTTGAAAGAAGGAGAAATTACTGTGAATTATGAAAATTTAAACAAGGCCAGAAAGGCGCTAGTAGAAATAAAAGGCGAACATATGGAAGAGCTTATTATGGAGAAAGAAAATAAACATCAAATAACTATGAATTATTTTGAATCGTTTTTTAAAAAGGATTAGAACGCTGATATAGAACAGTAGGGATATTGGGTGATACAATGCGTTATATATTTGGAGCGATGACGTCAAAGGATATAGAAGATATAAACATATCAATGATAAACGTGTGATACACGCCCAATTTTTCCCGAATGGAGCCGAACCGAGCCGAGTGGTACCGAATTCAATATCTTCAGTATTTGACATTCTTCAGCAGTTGTCTGGAGTTAATAGTGAAAAAGATGATTCAATATTCAATAAAAGAAATATCTTTATACAATATCGATCGATCGATTGCATTTTTGGAGAATTCTTGGCTTGGAAATGAACTGTGGCTAACGGATGCAGCAAAAGAATTAAATAAATATTACAAACAGCTTAGGAATGATATAAGAGAAAATGCAAATTTTTGGTGTGGCTCACAATATTGTAAGCGTTTATCCTATCATTATTACAATCTTGCATGTTATTATGGTGAATTATATACCAAATATAGGCTTCACTTAGAAATTGTGAGAAAACATTTAAAAAAGTGTTTAGAAAATCTTGTCGAAGTTACTCCAGAAGATTATTGTAGTGATACGAAACTATTAAAGAATGATGCTGATAAATTCTTAAGGGAAGTAGAAAAAATATTTGAACAACAGAAAAATCGATTGTCTAAACCACAATGTTGCGATGAAAAGAAACAGCAAAATATTCAACTATTATGGATCATCGATATGCTAGAAGATACACTTAGCGTACCTGAATATAAAGAGATTTTCATTATTGCAGAACGATCTCATTATTTAGTTCGCGCATATCATTTGGCTGGTCAATTTTCATTAAGTTCTCGATATATAAAAACTACTGAAAATCTTATTAAAAAATTTATAAATCCGAAGAAAGTAGAACAGCATATCTGTGAGAAACAATTCATAAAGACTATTATCAATGAAGAAATCATAAACCACAAGAATAATTTAATTGAAGTTAAAAATTATATAGAAGAAAAGTTCCAGAAATCGCTTGACTCTATTGATAATATTTACATTGAAAAAAAATATATAAAATGTTGCTCAAAATATTGGCTTACAGAGATAGTAGAAACCTTAAATAATTTTATCTCTAATAAAAATAGAGATTTTATTCAACAGATTTTTAATTCACTGGATACTCTCCAAAACTTAAATGATATTCCTAATCTTTTTCAACAACTACAATATTATAAACTTTTGATAGAACATTATAAATTTGTGAGTAAGGAAGATGAAAAGGATCTTTTAACTCAATTTAAGAAACATTGCTTGGAACAAATAATTACCTATAGTGATTCTGCAAAGAGAGAATTAGATTTTTTAGAAATTTTTTCGAATTTTTTAAATAATTCACGGAATCTTCAATTCATTATAGCTGAGTTGGAACTAGAAAAGTTTTGTCACAATGAATTATCATTTGATAAATTTCTAAAAAAAATTCTACAACTTAAAGAAAATGACTACGGTGAAAATCTTATAGCTTTGCAAGAAGCAATAAAATACTTACAGCAGGAAGAAGATCTATTTTTGATAGCCAAATTTAAGGAAATAATACGTGCTTATATAAAGTTAATAGAGATAAAGGAAAGAAAAATAGATGATCGATTAGTTATCGAAATAATAGGGAAGAACATCGTTACCAGCCAAATTTTACAACAATTGGAAAATAATCTTTCAAGAAATTCTAATATAGAAGAAGTACGTTTTGTTGGTGCTGATATTATGCATATTGATGCAGATTTTCAAGATAAGGTTTGGATTGGGAAAAATATCGTTGTCGTAACAGAAATAATAAAAATATACAATGAAGTTGTTTGGGACGTCTCTGGAATAGATAACTATAATATTTATACTAGTAATGCAGGTACTGAGAAGAATGGTTACGGAAAACAAGGAAAAGATGGTTATCCTGGAGAAAGTGGTGGAAACATATTAATTTTAACAAAAAATATAGAAAATCCCGAGAATTTTACCATTATTTCAAATGGTGGGAAAGGTAGTAAAGGTCAAGATGGTGGTAAAGGACGAGATGGGAAAAATGCAAAAGGTTATGCCAAAGACGAATTTCTTACAAGATTTCCTCCTCCTGCCGATTTTGGCTCAGGAAGTATATGCAGAGAATATGTAATAAAAACGATTCTTACGAATATTAATAAAGATAGCTCAGAAGTAAAAACTGTCTGGTATACGGGAAGTAATTATGCAACAATTGAAAGAATTATAAATGATATTGATGAAATAAGTAAAGAGCTCATGGAAAGCGCTAAGTTTTCGAGTGATTCTGATACTTTTCCATTAACTAAAATATTTGACGAAAATATTTTTATAGAGGCAGTTACAAATCAAGGAAGTAACATCACTTTTTCTTTTGAACGTGGAGGTGGACTTACAACTCGTCAAGCCTTTCTATTTTATACAGGATCATTAGGGGAGGCTGGAAAAAGTGGTGGAGAATATGGATTAGGTGGTCAAGGAGGACATCCTGGAGAAATAAACGTAAAAAATCGAGTAAATGGTCAGGAATTTAATATTATAAGAAGAGCTAAACAAGGAGAAGATGGAGAAAATGGTCAGAATGGTCTGCCTGGTAAGCATGGAGAAAATAGTTTGGACATGGGTTATTTAGATTACAAATGGTGGGGAAAATATAAATTTCGTGGTAATGGTAAATATGCATTGAATTATTATAAAGATAGTAATAGCGATCGAGTGTGGTGTCCATATATGAAAAAATATGCTGGAATTGTACCTATTAATATTGAACATAATAAGGTTGTAAAATCTGAAAGAAAGAGGAATGTAGGAAAACGTTATGATCGTCAACATCATGCACAAGCTCTAAGGAAGAAGAATATTTCAAAAAACAGTATTTTAACTAATTACTCTTATCGTTTTGTAGAAAAAGATGTATTACAAAATATGCAGTCTGATTTAGAGAGTATTAAACAACAAGCTTTACAAGAAATTAAAGAAAGTAAAAAACAGCAGAAAAAACGAACTAAAGAATTAAGAGTTAAACGTCACTTTCTTAAAAATAACTCTTATAATGATATTATTTCTGTAACGCCTAATACTACTTATAAAGAGATTATCAGTGTTGAAAAATTGATCAGTAAATTACAAAATGACTTATCACTAAACAATTGGTCTCATTTTAAAGATAGACCGCTGACTTTACCTCAACTTAATTGGTTATTTCCAATTTTTGAATCTTTAAAGAAAAATTTCACTGAAATAAAAAGCTCACAAAATGATGCAGGAAATAATACATTACAAAATATACAAAACCTTTTCATTAATAAGTATAGATTTGCTACATTGCAAGAAATTGCAAAACAACTATCGTCTTATCAAAATATGGATAAAAATAATGAATCTATACAATTAAGTACAGATGAAAAGTATATAAAATTAAAAGAACAACGTGAAAAGGAAGATAATATGTATACTCAGATTTTAACAGAAATCGACTCATTTGAAGAAAAACAACAATTTGATGATTATTTAGAAAAACGAACTTTTTTATCTGAAAAAACAGATGAGGGATTTGAACAATTTGATTTTTATAATAATCAAAATTGCGACGAAGAGGATATAAGAGAAATTGTAAAGTACTTTCCTGAGGAGGAACAACAACGATTAAAGGAGCGTTTAAAAATAATCACATTTCAACCTATTAAACAAGAAAGACTGTTACAAAATGTATTGAAACGCTTTAACAGTGAAGAAAGACATATTTCCTCTCAAGAATTATGCTTCTTTATAAATTCGATTTTATCGTTTTGTATGGAAAATGGGAAAGAACAAAATACGTTTTGTTGGATAGTAACTGCATATTCTCAGGAAAATTGGATAGATGAATTGATATTATTGTATCTTGAAAACTATTTCAAAGAGCCTTTAATAGACAAATCTAAATGGAGAGAGTATTTATCACAAATAAAGAATAAGGAGATTTTATTGTTATTTACTGTAAAGTTTGATCAATACAAGCTTGATAATTCTATTTCTATACAGTTCATTGAAAATACACTGTATTTGTTAAGTAATATTCAGAATGAGACGATTGGTTTAGAAGAACTAGACTTATCTGAATGGATTTATGCTCTAAAGGAAACATACTGGACATGCAAGCTATCGACATTAGTAAAATGGCAGAAGAATCAATTATCAACAGCTTCTTACTATCTATTATCAATAGAGAATATTTTTGGTACTAGTATAGTAGAAAAATTTTTAGAAGTCCTAGAAAAAAAGAAGGAAAAGTTATCTTCTAATATTCTTATTGATATTTTATCTAATTTTCATAATGAAAAATGGAATTTAAACAAGGAAGAATTGATTATCTTAAGTAAAAGTTATAACATTAGTGAATGGATAACAAAAATGCGACAAATTAGTGCTAATAAAAAAGAACGCAACATAACGCAATTAGTTAAACTAATTACAGATAACGATATTTCAAAAAAAATTTGTAATAGTTTATCAAGAATTGAGAGTTCTATTAAGAGTATTTGTCGAAAAGAATATGCAATAGGTATTGAACATACTACAAAATCTATACACGAATTTACAGAAATGGATATTGAAAACTGGGTAAAGGAGTTTCAGGATAACTATATAAAAAAGCAAAATATTGAAGAAACACACGAGGAAATGCTTGCTGTAATAGATAGAGCGATAAAGTTAAAACGAGGATTTGAATTGCGTGATACTCAAAAATTAACTATACTGGTGTTATTAAAAAATTGTAATACTTTAGCGCAAGTGTCTACTGGAGAAGGAAAATCGTTAATAGTAGTAGCAACGTCAATTATGAAAGCACTTTATGGAGAAATAGTCGATATCGTAACTAGTTCTACAGTTTTAGCAAAACGTGATGCTGAAGAAAATAAAGATATCTATAATTTATTTGGTATTAATGTATCACATAACTGCAGTGAAGATATCGAGAAAAGAAAAGAAGCCTATTCATGTAATAAGGTGGTATATGGTGATCTATCAAATTTTCAACGTGATCACTTATTGGATAAATTTTATAGAAAAAATATTTTGGGAGGTCGTAATTTTAAAAATGTGATCGTTGATGAGGTAGATAGTATGTTGCTTGATAAGGGTAATAATATGCTCTATTTGTCTCATGACTTGGCAGGTTTAAATATGCTTGAATCTGTTTATATTTACATTTGGCAGTGGATGAATAGACCTGTTAGAAATTATGAAGAGTCTTCTTATGCTTTTAACATTGATGCAATTAAAAATGCAGTGCTAAATGACTTATATGGCGTATTAAAAATAGAAGATATTGGAAAGCTTGATTCTAAATTAAGTAAACAACAACAAAATACTATATGGAAACGTTTAATAACAGCAAAGATATTAGATGATCAAGGCAAATTATTAAAAGAAAACATTAACAACAATGAACTCAATAAATTACTTTCGCCAGAATTTAATGAATATAAAGATCGTCTTGATTATCTTTTAAAAGAATGCATTGAAAGAGAAAAATATATACATGTCCCTAATTATCTCAGACCTTTCATTGAACAGCACTTAGAATCTTGGATTAATAATGCTGTAACAGCATTCTTCATGAGAGCAGGACAGGATTACGTGGTGGATGTAGATAGAACCAGAACTAGTCCAGATAATAACCCTAATATTATAATTCTTGATGTAGATACAGGAACAGATCAGGCAAATTCTCAATGGGATGAAGCATTACACCAATTTCTGCAGCTCAAACATGGTTGTAAATTATCTTTGCAAAGTTTAAGAGCTGTTTTTATTTCTAACGTCTCTTTCTTTAAATTATACAGTAATTTATACGGGTTAACAGGTACCTTAGGATTTCAGAAAGAAAGAGACTTATTACAGCAAATATATGCAGTTGATTTTGTTACTATTCCCACAGCAAAATATAAACAATTTCGTGAAGACAAACCCATTCTTTGTATTAGCAAAGAGATATGGATAGATCATATATATAATGAGACGAAAAAACAAATTTATGAAAAACAACGATCTGTTTTAATTATCTGTGAAACAGTAAATGAAGTAGAGACTTTATATAAAACCTTTGATGGAAGGAACGTAAAAAATGTTCATACTTATACACGGGACTATGAAGAATTCGAAGTTGCCAAAGGTAGCAAAGAACTTCAACAAGGACAGATTATTATTGCGACAAATCTAGCTGGTCGTGGAACTGACATAAAAATTACACAAGAATTGAAAAAAGCAGGAGGATTGCATGTGTGTTTAACTTATCTACCTAAAAATGTTCGAATTGAACAGCAAGCATTTGGACGAGTGGCAAGAAGTGGTGATAAAGGTTCTGGTCAATTAATCATTATGGATACAAAAGGACAAAAATATAGTAATATAAAAATCTTAGATTTAAAAAAACAGCGCGATGCTAAAGAATTATGTCGTGTATGTTATATTAAAGTTTACTATGAGACTCAAATTGCTTTTGAAGAAGACTGCTTTAAAGAATTCAAAATACAGTATGAACGATTGCATACTATGTTGTCCGATAGTTTTACAAATAACACTACTTTACCAAATCTTAAAAACAAAACTGAACTTAAGGAAATTCTCTTACAAAGTTGCTTAGATAGATGGGTTTTTTGGCTGGATAAAAATAATAAACAAATAAAAAATACAAAAGATGGACAAAACTGCTTTAGTAACTCATTAACAAAATTTCTTTCACAATTAAAAATTTTTAAATTTAACAGCGTTGAAGATTTATTGATTTGGGTAGAAGGTAACCCATTTCAAATGATTAAACTTGGGAAGTATCTCTCTGAAAATGAAGAATTCGAAACAGCTATTAGAATGTTTAATAAGGTGATAGATCAGGAGCCATACTTTTCTGAAGCAGCACATTATTATAAGGCATATGTATTAACAAAAAAAATAGATTGGGAAGATAAATCTTTAAAATTAAAAGATAAAATAGTTTTGAAAAAATTAAAAGAAGAATTACTAGAAACTACAAAACTTCTAGATCAGCATATTAAATTTTCCACGAATGCTGCAGGTATTATTGGCAAAATTAAAATAAAGAATGATAAAAGCATTATTCAAATTGATGCTTATGAAACACAACAAAAGAATTTAAGCAGTCTTTATTATATATTCTCACAATCTATAGATGATATCTTGGGTCATTTTGTTACTCCACAATCTCTTGTTAACAATAATATTTCAGAAGAAGAAGCTGAAGTTATATATAACGATTTACTCGAAAAAGGTATTTTGAAAAAGCTAAGAGTTAAAAAGAGTATTTCAGAGAAAGAGTTGAATTTAATTAGTTCTGGTTATGGAGTATTGGTTGAAATATTAAATAATTTCTTTTCTAACTATAAAGGAAAAAATATAAACGAGAAAGAGTTTCAAAAAGCATTAAAAAGAGATGTACAGTTACCTAGTCGAGAAGCATTTTGGAAATTGCTCATTGATCAAAAAATCTTAAACGAAGAAATTAAGTATGTCATAGTAGATAATGAAAAATTAAGAGAGGTTGATTCATCCCTGTTTAATTTTATAAGTACAAAAATACATAATGAAGAATTAGAAATGCAAACTTTAAAATCTAACAATAAAAATATTTTCTTGCATGCAGAATATATTACAATAAAGAAAAATGATATT
>JAITYT010000560.1:710156-727714 GCA_025433975.1 Liostenogaster flavolineata | reverse complement strand
AAAAAAAAAAGAACACTTTCATTTAACAGGGAAGCACATATAGATAAAGATAAAATTAAATTTGTAAGTTTTCCTTGTTATGATTGTATTACTGTAAAAGATTTCATTAAAGTAAATATTACTGAAGATGAAGCTAAAAAAATTTTAACACAGTTAGTTAAAAAAGAGATTATTGAAAAGGATAGCTCAGACAGTAATACTTATAAATTAAAAATTAAATTTGATAAAATTGAGGAAATGAACCTTTCTTTCTGTCCAGTTTACGAAAATGCTGTGAAAGAATTGTTATCTGCGTGTTTTACCTATAGAATAGCCCTTCAAAAAATTGAAGAAAAGCTGGAAGAAGAAGATTTTCCCATTCGTTTGCAATTAACAACTAAACCACATCACAGATTGATGATGGAATTATGGGAACAAAAAATTGTCAAACCTGTTACAGTGGCCAAAATGGATAAAGACTTAATCGAAGAAACAATAAAAAATATTTTACATAAATTACAATTAACAAAAAAAGATGAAATTCAAAGCATTGTAATGATTCTAGAACAATCAAAAGGTTTATTAAAAAGTTTTGAAGTTCCTCATAGTAAACTGAAACCTTTCATTGAGCTTTGCGATCAAGATGAATTTGCAAATGTAGAAGAAATACATCTCTTTTTGCTTAATGGTTTAGATCGTGTTCTAAAATTGGAAGAAAAAAGATGGACAATAAAAATGCTTCTTAATACTGCAGTAGTAGCTGCATTAGGAATATGCCAAATAGTTATTGGTGTTGTAATACAGCTCTACTCAGTAGGCGTTATGACACATGTTGGTGGTGCGTTTATTAACGAGGGAGTAAATGATATTATGTTTGCTGTTGATGCTTTAAACTCAGGTTATTTCAGTTGGAAAAATTATAGACAACAAAAGCTTCAGAGTTTATTTACCACAGCTGCTTCTGCTGGTATAGGAGCTTTTCTTTCAAGAGGTACTAAAGTATCGCGTTTTGGTCATAAATTAGCTGGACCTAGTCTTAAAGTTAATAATAAAAAAGTTGCAGAATTGTCTGGATCTGCTTTAATTAAAGTAGTTGGTTATGAACAGGTAAAAAAAGAAGTTATAAAATGCATTGCATCAAAAGCTATAGAAGGAGTAGTATTTAGCTTAGCTAATGCAGAAATTGACAAACTCATTAACAAGCATCTTCGAACATTATGTGAAAGCATATCCTCTGAAATTTTATCAGATATTGAACAGAAGGTACAAAACCATAAAATTTCTATAAGTTTAGAAAATGCTTATAGAACATTAGGAGAAGAAAATGCAAGAAAAAAAATAAATAATTTAACCAAAACTGCATCTACTGACAAAAATTACATGGATCAATTTTTATCTATTGCTAATAAAATAACTAGTAGTATAACTCGAGGAATCACAGAAGCTATTCAAAAAAGCAGTAAAACAAATAATAAACTGCAATTTCCTATTAATGCTATTAGTAAAACATTACTTTGGTTAGAACGTTTTGCTCATATTGTTAATATAAGAATGATTACTGATAGTTTTTTAGATAATTTGAATAGAAAAATAATAATTGAATTAAATAATAAATCAGGCCAAAAACAAATAAGTGAACAGGACTATGGGAGCTTTAAAACAGAAATGATTAATCAATGGAAGTTAATATTACGTAAAAATGCTGGACAAATAATAAAAGAACATATTATAGGTCCTATACTTAAAGAAGGTGCTAATAGGCTACTTAGATATGCTGGGAACAAAATACAAGAGTGTTATCACGCTTATAAGGAAAATGAATATTCTAGAAATTTTGATGAATTAAAGAAACAGTATCAGAAAGACTTAGAGAAAGTTAATAAGCAACAGCACAGTAATCCTTCTCAAGTAAAAAACCATATTACAAAACAATATCACAAAGATTTACAAAAGATAATGGTTAAAACTAGAAATCCTAATTTGCTTGCAATTATAATTAAAGAAAACGTTCCAATGGATATGGTCTGTGTTAATGCATGCACTCATGTAGTACATAAAATATTAGAAAAACAAGGAATTGCAATACCAGGGCTAACCATTATTGTTCAACAAGATGGTGGTATAAAACAAGAATTTGCATCTAAACCAGGAGAAACAAAAGGATTAACTATTAAAATCAATCTTAAAGATAATCACTTTCAACTTTCTGGAAGCAAAGCAGTGAATAAAAATGAAAATGTTGAATTAAAAAATAATTGTTTATATGAAGCTTTATTAGAAGCTATACCAAAACTCAAAAATATGACACCGGAAGCATTTAGAACTGAGGTGGCAAATTTTATTGAACAAAATCAAGAAATACAATATCATATTAAACAAGGCTGGCATGAACTTCCTGTCTCTCTTGGTGGATATGGTGGTGCAACTAACAGAGATTTTTCAAATGTAGTACCCGATCCTGAATCATCATCAACTTGTGAGCCTGGCGAAGAGTATCCATACAGAATACGTAATACTTCTTCCCATTTACAAGACCGTTTTACACGTTATATTCGTTTAGGTGGAATCATACAAAGAATTTCTAATAAAGAAAATATAAATAGAAATGAAGTGGTAAAACCAGGAGCAAGTAAATTCCAAGATCAAACTAGCAAACGAGGGAAGAATATCCATGCAGCTCATGTAGTTAGGATAGGCGGTATTAACTCTAAAATCGGGACTAATAAACAATATAAACAAGGAAAATCATCATCTACATATAATGAACTCAGAAATTACATAGGCCATACTCAAAACGTTCAAAAGAATATCAATCAGTGGAATACAATAGGTGGAGATATAGATAGAATTCAGTCAAAAAGTTTACAAAAATTAGCAGATATAGATTTTAGTGAAAATATTAGTAAGAAAGATATCGCTATAATAGAAAGTATAAAAGCAGATTACATAGCTGCACTAAATAAAGAAATCGATAGAAAAGGGATTAAAGATGATGTTAAATTAGAATTAAAACAAACATTGACGAATTTTCAAAATATGGACATTAAAAAAGTCTTTGAAGAAGGAAATAAAGGGTACACAGCCGTGTATAGCGAAGAGTATCAAAAAGGAATGAAGAACCCTTACAAATAAGAAAGATATATTTCTTATTTATGCAACATAGTGGTAAATAAATAAATAAGTGAAATATGCCAAAGAATTATTACAGAAGAATGTAATATATAAGGATATATATAGAAGAATATATATAGAAGAATATTATATAAGACCTATTTACAAAATATACCATAACGTATTGAGTTTTTATATCAAATATTAAAAATAATAATCCAAATAATATCGTAATATTTTGGTAATAATAATAAGACAAATTCATTAAATCGTATTTTAGCACGATTTACCAGTGTCTTTTAACATTGAATATCTCATAAATTATTCACTTTTCGATGATTGTACATTTTTATATGTAAAAAGAAAATTATGGTTATGTTAAAAAAAAAAGTATAATCGTACTTTCTACTTGCGTCGTAAGATCTCATCTCAATTCTGCTTTGCTTGTCTCGTGCTGAGTAAATAATAATGAAAGCGAGAGGACAAATTCGAAATTTGTGTTATATGCCCTGTACAACAATCGTTGAAATTTTGTATAATATTTAAATCATAACGAACAGTTGAAACACTGCCGCGAGTTATAGGTGCATTTAGTTATGGTAACTGCTTGGTAGTCGATAATTCATTAATTTCTGAACACTGACCACTGGCATTAACAAATGTTGTATTTAATTCTTATTTACTTAATTTGTATTACTTTCTTAGTAAGATATTTTAAATATGTTTTGAAATATATAATCTGTCTTTTTTATAATATATATATATATATATAATGTTTCTTATAACATTTATATATATGATTAATAAGAAAAAAATAAAAATACACACACCATATAATGTAAATAATAAAAATGCATAAATAAAATTTTAATAACATTTTCAAGTACAATTCCTTAATTCGTACCCTCGTATACAAATTAATTTAGCAAATATAATTATTTATGATAAAATATAAATTTACCTTAGGAGGCGTCAACTATCCTCATATGAGAATTAAAGTGTCCCAGGACGGTTCGAATTTTTTTAGCAGCAAGAACAAGACCCTAGATGATATAGATGACACCAAATTAAGAAGCCCTCCAGTGCTGCACATTGACCAAGGAAAAATAAATACTTAAATGCATCCTAAATCGTGTGAACATGGATTGGTAGTGTGTACATAGATGATTTGGGTTTTCAAGGCTGCCATGCGGTAGGGCCTACGAGTTTTGGGAAAACTATAGGGAAATTTTTATGGGGTGTTGGGTCTTCATTTTGTGAGCCAAAGTTCTATATATGATACAAATTACATAGTTTTAGGTACAAATAATAAAACAGTAATTGAAGCATTTATTGTGCCTACCATAGTGTCACGACCGTGACAGAATTGTGATAAAATAAAACTGAATCAGTGATTTGAAACTACATGCATAAAATTTAGTTAAAATTAGTATAAAATTAGTATAACATTCATTATATTCATATTCATTAATAATATTCACATGTAAAATTCACATATAATAATTTAATATTCACATTAAATGTCCATCTGATAAATTATAATCCGAATTTCTATGTAGTTGTACTTTTCCTAATTTAAAAATGTTAATATCCACAATACTTTTTATGTAGAAAAACGTTATACAGAAAATACAGATGGAAATAGAAAAAATGTCACTTGCAAGTAAAACTTTGTTAGTTTAATAGTTTTATATTTACTACATACCTGTTTTTGAAAACATTCTATTTTACCTCAAACATCACCTTTCTTTCTTTGTACTTTTTTTTTATAAAGTAAAGTAGAATACAAAAATGTTAAATCAGTAAATGAATAAAGAAGGACATATTAAATGATTGCAAAAATAGTATAGGGTTTAAGAATAACGGTATTAAAAAAAAAGATAAAGGAACACCAACAGTAAGGCAAATGTAAGTTCTACTTATAAAAAATTATACCTACTGAAAAATTTATATCTTTGGAGATTAAATTTGCTGAACCACGAAAATATCAGCTAATTATTATTGCTTGTATAAAAATTATATATTACTATATTATATTATAATACTTATAAATTTCTTAGAAATGTTTTTTTTATAAGAATTATTTTAAAATAGTGCTTATTAATGAATGACCAAACTGGTAAGTATCAGTGATATTAACAATTCAATCTTCAGTAATAAAACTGTAACATTTAACGATAGGTCAGCCATGAAAATTAAAAAGGAAGCAAAAGCAGAAGCAGAATTCTTACATGTAAAGTTAAGTTTAAGTATACCAATAATTATATAATAATACACATCTTCAATTCATTTTTAAAATCTTAGTCCTATGACAATTACAATAATTACAAACTAATAATTTCTGTAAGAATCTTAATGCTGTTCACACTGATGCAAGAAATACGTACTTCTTTTTATCGATTCAGTTGTCTGTTGAAAACCCTCTGTTTATTACGTATTCCTTACAAAATTTTTAACATTCGATAATCAGTAATTATTGTGTTCCGGGTCTTTATTGCTAAGCAAAAATATAATTAATGATTCTATAAAAAGTTAACAAAGTTATTGTACATGTTAGTTTAGTTTTGAAAAAGAATCAATTATTTAAATCAATAGAAACATTTATATATGTCGCTTATTAATTAAAGTATCTAAGGTAAAACTATTATTTATGTATGTTATGAAAAGTAAAAACAAGATGTTCGAATTTATGTTTTACGCGCGCAGACTTTGGATCTCTGTATTCGAAATACTTTTTACCGATTGGAGCGGCAACGCTCGATGTTGATTTCAATTTCTGGATTGGCCAATTGTTGTTAAGCCACGCCTACTCTTGCGTTATGGCTGCGCAGCAGTAAAATGAAGTATACAGCTTGTTGCGGAGGAAGGATTGCGTCCTACAATGAAGTCGCTTACTGTTTTTGATTTAATCGTCAATGCTACGATCAAAATGCACTTGAAAGGTCGAAAGTGATAAATATATTCTGCTTACAAGAAAACAGCCATTAACTCGTACGCACCCTTTGTTCATTGCATTGAAAACCAATCTGCATTGTGTCATTGACTTCAGACAAAGTGTTAAAATCACTCGAAATCGTCTCTGTGTTTGTTAATACCTAGTCGTGATAAACATCTTTTTTATAATTTATTATTGTAGCTATATCTCGATAATTTAGTAAAGAATAGTAAAGTGGTCGAATAATTACATGACTTAAAGTAGCTGCATTATACGAAAAGTGGCAAAAAATGAAGAGATGTATGTGACGCTAGTGACTTGTTTTCTTTTTGCTAAAATTTGATATGTCACAAGACTTCTTTTATATGGAATAATTGTGGCAAGCGTGATAACGTTATAAATGATTGGCAGTGTGTTGATAAAGATTATTGTCAAGTAATTTTTTTTTATATTTTACGATTTTGCAAAGTTTAAATACAAGAAACTAACAAAGATTGTCATAATTTAGTTTCGATCATGCATAAAATACTAATTTCTCTTTGTCATTGATCTAAACAAATTTTAGATTAAACATTTCTCAACACCTTGTATTGTAACTATTGCGATATTAATTTGAAATCTAATTAAGGTATTGAGCATTTATCTAATTCAAAGAACCTAATAATTAATTTCATTTCATATGTATTAATATAAAATGATATTATAAAAATAATTCAACAGCGAAAGAAAATTTTTCATGAGATTTCCATACTGTGCACGATCATGACTAACAAAGTTATATGAGCAAATCCTTTGCATATTGATTTAACTGCATTTTTCCAAGTTGTGTTATAATTTCAGGGTGGTACATATATATTATATCTGAGTGTATAAGGATACAACGATACTGTTGTTTAACGTAGTAGTTATATCGAATCATACTTCGTCATGATACTATTTGAAGAAAGGAAGCAGATACTCATTAGGATGAGTTTGATTGAAGTATTTTGTCAGTGATTAAATCTTTATAGAGGTTGGAAAGTAATGCCGGTTCATCAGATTAATGTAAATCCGCCTGACTGGCAACCACCTCTATCTCTTGGTCCTTCTACAAATAATAGTCCTGCTGGGGGAGAAGGCTTGCCAGAATGGACTCCTCGGGTAAAATTTTCTTTCTTATAAAATCATATTATCGTAAAAAAATCTTTTCATCTTAAATCTATATGTCTTATTTATGAAAGATACATTTATTTTTTTATTACATTTAGATCAGTAATCCTAACATTATCATATGGCATTATTTATAGATATGTAACACAAAGATATTATATAAAATATTTTTGAAACAAAAATATTATATAGAATATTTTATAATGTTCATTGAAACATTTGTTATTATGTCCTTAACTTATAGGACACAGCATATGCCACAGTTGTTACAATAATACCAGACCATTGTCACTCATCTGTGAGTACTTTATCTTCAAACAACCATGATATTTGCCGGTAAATATATTTTTTTTATATATCAACATTTTTTATATATAAAAACAGCCTTGTATCCGCAAAGATAAATGTCATAAATAGTACATTAAATATTAAAGAAACGCATGAAAATATTAAATCAATAGTTTTATATTATGATGTTATTACACAACGAGAAATGACAATATAATCTATGATTTACAGTATATAATAAAAAATAGTGTACATTTGATATAATAATTAATGAAATGAATATATCTGTGACACATATACATACATATTGAGTTGAGTAAACAGTCACTTTGTATTTTTTTTAGGTCAAATGGAAATTTTGCATTAAAAAAGATTTCTTTTTGTTATGTATTTCGTTAAATAACGTTATGCATCATTTTGTTTGATAACTTTTCCTCATATTTCAGATAATGTCAAAATTTCTTACTTTCTAAAATTACTTAAAAATATAAAAAATTATCGGCAAAATACAAAAATACTTTTTACTTAATCTAATCATCATATATAATCATTATACATATATATGTAAATAATAAACCTTTTGTACTGTAATTATGTTATGTAACTTTTTATGATCACAGAATTTGTCATTGCGAGGGTGAAGAAGGTGCTCCATTATTAGCCCCTTGTTATTGCAGTGGCAGTTTACGTTATGTACATCAGGCTTGTCTTCAGCAATGGATAAAAGCTTCAGATACACGTGCTTGTGAATTATGCAAATTTACATTTATTATGCATGCTAAGACAAAACCATTCTGTGAGGTAATTCCATTTGTTATAGCACATTGAATATTTCGTTATGTAATATTGTTACAACTTTATTGATAATTATTTAATAAAATATGTAGTTCTTGTGCTAGCTAAAATTGTGTGATGTTTTATAGTAAAGCAATAGTTTGTTTAACGAATATAAAACTTATTATTATAATAACTATATAAATTATACAATATAAGTTGTACTTTCAGTGGGAGAAATTAGAAATGTCTGCTCTGGAAGTGCGTAAATTATGGTGCGCAGTTGCTTTCCATGCAGTAGCTGCACTTTGTGTAGCCTGGTCTTTATATGTACTTGTTGAAAGATCAGTAGAAGAGGCTCGGCGTGGATTTGTAGACTGGTCTTTTTGGACTAAATTAATTGTTGTCGTAATTGGTTCTACTGGAGGATTAGTTTTTATGTATATTCAGTGTAAAGCATACATTACATTATGCAGAAAGTGGAGAGCATTTAACAGGTACTATTGCATTCTTAAAAATATATAAATACATGTAATTTTATAGAATTGTTACAATTAAAGTGAATTCTAGAGTGATAAAAGATTCATAATGAAGAAAAATTTGAACAACAGGTAAAATAACGAGGTCTAATTGGTGTTATCTTTTAAAAAAAATATATATATATATATAAAATTTGTAATTCACTCTCCTTTTTTTTCTTTTCTCTTCTCTTCTCACTAACGAATGGTAAATTGAAATACTTGTCATCTAAATTATTTTTCAATCCAATCTTTTTAGAGTTCCCTGAACAGAGATACAATAATTTTAAGAATCTTAAATATGCAACATCTTTATTATATTCTTTCGAAATAATATGAATATATAAATAATAATTTGCATAAATTAATACCTAGTTTTTATAATTTCTAGAGTAATATTTATTCAAAATGCTCCCGAGAAAGTGGTGCTTCCTCCTTCACCTACGGATTCCTTGAGAGAGGTTATATTACCTCTAAAAGATCCAACTGCCTCGATGCCCGAGCTCAATCGCACTCTATTGCCCCGTGCTATAGATCCTCCATGTGCCTCACAAACGGTAAAACCAGATACTGTTGCACCTCCACAGAGGCATGATGCTCAACTAAAACTTTATGTATTTGACAAATTATCTTCTTCTGAGGATAATCTGTAATACATTGAAAATAAAATCGTTGCTAACTACTGGTAGTAATTAGCAAAATTGATTCTGGATGTGGATGTGTGAGAAAAGTGGTGATTCTAGACTATACTACGTTTTCGAAAATTGATATTCCCTTTTCGAAACCGTTAAATATCCGCCCTTGTGGAACACTTTTATCTGGAACTTAGTATTTCAGTGCTTATGTTGACAATGGGATAGCTGAAAGTGTTTAGCTGAACTGCTAACATTTTCTCAGACAATTGTGTACATAATTATTGTATCTGTGATGTTATTAAATAAACTTTACCATATTTAAACAATACATTGTTCTCTTTAATACTACATAATTTTATAAAAATGCACGTATTTCCTACAAAGTTTAATGTATGTATTATATTCAAATGATTGAACTTACATTTAAAAATTTTAACAGTAGATGATTTCAGTGAAAAACTACATCGGTATAAATACATAGTATATTGATAATAAAATATTAAACTATTGGACAAAGCTTTATTTTTAATTATTCAAAATATACATGATTACTAGGTAAATAAAGTAGTCTAATTAATATCTTCTTTGTTACCAAACTGCACATTCCATCTATTAAATGTAATTTTGTATATAATGTTGACTGTTTTATGCATAATATAATGGTTTAAGTAAAAAGTAATTTCGAATAAAGATTGTATCAAGTATTTTCTGTTAACGACATTTACACGCGAAATACGAAATTACTATTTATCCGATCCAATGTTATAAATTACAACTGATTTTTTAAATCATTGCAATCTCTCGAACGTAATATTTTTATTTCTAGTTTATACAATTCTCCCGCCAAAAGTAAAACCTGTATTGTGTTATGTTTAACCTCTGTAAAATAGCGCTATATTGAGAAATAATCAATTTCAACCCAATTATTTGTATCATCTTGGTAAGCGATCGCTGTGTAATTAAAAACCGTTATCACCATGGAAAATTACTTTTCTTAGAAAACAAGCAATATTTTTTGTAATTACAAACTTATACAAATTCTACTATAAAATAAAGGGCCAGTTAGCTTATTTAATAATAAGTTACAGTAAATAAATATGTTACAATTTGAAAAGTGATATAATTTTTAATTATTTATAAATTATACATTATTTTATACTGTATTTTATATTTTTATAAAATATAAAGGAATGGTTCCGGTGGCAGTATTGGTCTTCCGGTACTGGATAAAGCTCAAGGCAAATGGTGTAGTTGAGCGTTAGGTTGTTCGTGTTACAATCGAGGTAAGTCGTAATCCACGTATAATTTATAAATATAAAGTAATCGCTCCATAAAATACAATAAATCATGCAATATTTGTTCCCTACCTTTGATGTAAATTGATAATTTTGTGTAGTATATACTTTTTATAGGCGTAATAGTTATCTTAAAGTTTGTCGATTTTATCATAGATATCAATGATGCTTACAACTAGAAAAAATATAAACTATCGTGATTACTATGAGTTATATATATATTGTGTAATTTATAGCGTAATCTCAGTTAATTCATTATGCACGTTGAAAATATTTTGCTATGCCGGCAAATATCTATAAAATAAAAATACCATGTGGCGTTAAAACAAAATGGTGGTGGGTGACCACATTACGTGTACAGTGTATGTGAAAATCGATAATAACGCAGTAACTTATATTAATAAGTTAATATGTACTTAAAATATCGTATAGTTTTCCATACAATCGAGTCGTTTTAATATTAATTTTTATTTAGTTATAAAAATATTTCTAAAGTCATTCAAAAATATTCTGATTATTTTTTAAAATTTTACCTAAATCAATATCTAAATTTTTACTTGTATTTTTATAATTTTATTATATACTACTATATAGTATATAAATTCAATAATTTTGTAGTTACATTTCAAAAATACTGTATATAGAAGGAGGAAACAATTTCTTTTTATCAACAATTCTTACTTTTAAAAGAAATTATTAATTATGAATGATAAATTTCAATATGTACTTCCTGAATATATTTCAAAAAAACGTTATATATATTTATAGGTGTTAACAGAACAGATAATTCTCTAATATGGCAGATAATGATGATCTTTTGGATTATGAAGATGAGGAACAGACTGAGCAAGTAGTTGACGGAAGTGGAGATGTTCCTGCTAAAAAAGAAGTAAAAGGCACATATGTTTCTATCCATAGTAGTGGCTTTAGGGATTTTCTTCTTAAACCAGAAATTTTAAGAGCAATTGTAGATTGCGGTTTTGAGCACCCTTCTGAAGGTAATTAGAAATTATTGTATTTCAACTTTTCACTGTGACAAATACTAAGTCGCATGTGTACATATATATTTTATAAAATGATGATATCTGATAGGGACAACATAATGCATATCTGCATGATGATTATCGGCTCTGATGTAGATGATAATATTATTTTTCTTATAATTCAAATTAATATGTGGCATATTCATGAAACATTTTTAATTTCTTAGTGCAACATGAATGCATTCCACAAGCAGTACTTGGTATGGATATTTTATGCCAAGCAAAGTCTGGTATGGGGAAGACAGCTGTTTTTGTTTTGGCAACATTGCAACAATTAGAATTGACAGAAAATAATCAAGTTTACGTCTTAGTCATGTGCCATACTCGAGAGCTTGCATTTCAAATCAGTAAAGAGTATGAAAGATTCAGCAAATATATGCCTCATGTAAAGGTACGTTTAACAATTAAAACTATATTTGATCAAATCAAATTTTTATAAATAAGTAAAAAATTAAATTTTTGTTTAAAATCTTCAAATGATGTTTTATTGATCTTAATTTACAATGATGACACTTGTTATACGCCACTACCCACTACTGATGAAGATTCATATTTTAATCTACTATTTTATATATAATTCTATTAAAAGCCAACCTTAATGAAATCTGTATATTATTTTTAAATAACTCAGGTAGGAGTTTTCTTTGGTGGATTGCCTATCCAGAAGGACGAAGAAGTATTGAAGAATACCTGCCCTCATATTGTAGTGGGTACACCTGGACGTATTCTAGCTCTTGTGCGGACTAAAAAACTAAACCTTAAACATCTAAAGCACTTTATACTCGATGAATGTGATAAAATGCTCGAATTATTAGGTAATAATATAATTGTATATTCTCTTATTTTTATGTACTCGTGTATATTTAGGTTTTCTAATGTAAAATAATTTTATTTAGACATGCGCAGGGATGTACAGGAGATATTTAGAAGCACTCCGCACGGCAAACAAGTCATGATGTTCAGCGCTACACTATCCAAGGAGATCCGACCTGTCTGCAAGAAATTTATGCAAGATGTAATTAGACAATCTTCCTCTTCACTTCGAACTTCAATCGCTTCTACCTTGTTGGCGTTGTATTCATACCCAGGACAAAGATCAAACCACACTATAAATATCATTGAAGGCGCACCCGCGGGTTAGGGTAATTAGACGGCAACTAGAAGAGATGATACTGTGTTCAGTATTGAAAAGCCCCTCGATATTTCTTGACATCAGTACATTCATGTTTTATACTTGAATGTAACGAGTTACTACTACAAAGTTCTTTTGTCTTCTGGACAACATTGTGCAATGAAGCAGGGAACTTTTACGAACTCCCTTCTGGAGTTGCTCAAGACAACTTGACAGTATCTTAGAAAATTCTGTTTAGTTCTACTACGAGTTCATTTTGCTAATTCTATGCTACGCATTCGAATTATCAGACTCGGAATCTTTGATGTAATAATATAAAAATCCAAAAGAAATGAATTTGAATAGGATGGGTGGAGGGAAATAATCAATACATATATAAGCGATTGATAAGGGAGGGTGAGCATTAATATTAGACATTTATTAAGTGGGTGGGGGGCGAAGAAGACTTCAAGACAATCTCAAGACAGAAGAGTGCAAGAAAGAAGATGCAAGAGGATTTATGGGAAATCGAACTTAGTTAGGGGCGAGCAAGATAATGGTTGCGTAGCATTTATAATATTCGTGATTATGCAATTATAATTAGAACACGTTCCAATTTCGCGTGAACACGGAGATTTAAAAACATTTAAATTTAAATCATGGTCGTGTTGAAATCAAATATATTAGTAAGAGTAAAAAGCAGCAGCAATGAAGAGGTGGCACCCAAACTTAGACCATGAAAGAAAATATATGATATCGTGTATATCATAATTTAGAAACGTATTCTTTATTTCACGACTACGATAAAAGTTATCAGATAAATCGCGATATTAGAAAATATCAAAATCTTGGGCTTTATGACATGCAAACATGTCCAAAATAATCGAGGCCAATTCTGGACATGTCTTCAATGTACCAGAAATTGGGGAGAAGAGGTGTTTGGCATCAAGTGGCTAGCGGATGTGACTGAACAATGGGTGCGCCATCTTAATTCTGTTGGGGTGGCTGCTGAGTTTTCATTGTTGGCACTACACAGAGGTGGAAGTCGCCGGACCGTATGTAACCAATATGCCTAATCAGTTCCATGAGAAGTGCAGATCTTGGAAATGATGTGAAGAAGTCCCGCGTGACCTTTATATGCTGTGCTTATTTCACAATTACTAACAAAAATTGTTTTCATACTTTAGGCAAGCATAGTTATGACCAACAAATATTCAAATATATTAGACTGAAGATGAATATTTTCTGTTCAAGAAACCATTTCACAAATAAATGATAAATTATACAAGTTCATTATATTTTGAGCAATATTTGTATATACATACAATCATAAAATTATGTGTTTATGTGTATATATAAATTATTTTGATTTAAATAATTCTTTGATCGATTTGTTATCTTATATGTACAAAGCCTTCAATTTTTGTTAATATTTTAATATGAAAATCTAAATAGTTTACAGCCTAACAAATATGAGTAAGTCTGAAAGTAATTCAGGCACTGCAATTGTTAGGGTTACATAGATTATCTTACAAAAACATTGTTTGCGCAGCCCATGGAAGTCTATGTTGATGATGAAGCGAAACTCACTTTGCATGGACTACAACAACATTATGTGAAACTCAAAGAAAATGAGAAAAACAAGAAGCTGTTTGAACTTTTAGATGTTCTTGAATTCAATCAGGTTTGTCTACGATATTGTAAAATGTAAATTGATAGAATTATATTGTATCAATTATTTATTACAAAGTATTTAATATTAAGAGCTATTAAGACTACAAATATTTTTCTTAAAGTTTTATTTGTTTTACACTTAGGTTGTAATCTTTGTTAAATCTGTACAAAGATGTATGGCCCTTGCCCAACTTCTAACAGAACAAAATTTTCCTGCAATTGGTATTCATAGAGGTATGACACAAGAAGAACGATTATCAAAGTATCAACAGTTTAAAGACTTTCAAAAGGTACTTTTAGCACAAATAATTTAGGTACAAATATATTTTTACCATATTAAGAAGAGAACTACATCTAAAGTCATTCTTCTTTTAGCGTATTCTAGTCGCCACGAATCTATTTGGACGTGGAATGGATATTGAGCGTGTTAATATTGTTTTTAATTATGACATGCCAGAAGACTCTGATACATATCTACACAGAGTAGCACGAGCTGGACGTTTTGGTACCAAGGTATCTACCTATAATATATTAAATATAGTATTTTATGTTTGCTAATATTAAATATGATATTATTTTTTAGGGTCTTGCCATTACACTCGTAAGCGATGAAAGTGATGCTAAAATATTGAACGATGTTCAAGAAAGATTTGATGTCAATATTACAGAATTACCAGATGAAATAGATCTTGCATCATATAGTGAGTATTATAATACTTAATCTATAATATAAACAAATTATTCGATAATTATGTGATAATTATTAGTGCACAATTATATTTTATACGCTTCTATATTGCTCAAATAATTTTTATTCTTTCATTTGGTATTTGTTTTTAATCTTTTTTACTATTGTTTTATTTTACAATTTAACATTAAAAACTCAAAGATGATAAGTAGTACTTTTATAATAAATGAGAAACAAGAAAATAATGGAAATTAATTCATTGTTACAGTTGAGGGACGATAAATCAGATATATTCTTCATGGAAACAGCAATTTAGAATTGCACTAGGTACGTATTGTTTTAGTAAATGCAGTATGGTAAAATTCAATAATCTAAGTGTCAAACAATAATTAATAGAAAGTTAATAGAAAATTAATAGGAATTGTATCTCCTAAAAACGAATCAAATACCTTTTCTTATATTATTTAGAAAATAGATGATAGGAAAGGATTTTATTTTAAAAATAGAAAATAAGAAAATGATAGTCAAGGCAACGTTTTATTATCTACAGGTATTAAACTAAACTAAATTTGTTGTATTAATGTTTTGATCATATTTTATCAAAGTAAGAAAAATTCCTTTTATGTTTATTTAGTACGTTAGATAATTGTATATTGTATAGAGTTACCTCTTTTCTATTAAAGTCTAAATCCAACAAAAGGCACTATTATTGTTCCACGTATACGCTAAACTAAGTATAAGGCTGTTTGGAAAGTAATTTTGTTTTTTCCCAACGGTTTTTCATAAAAACATTTTTTCATTAAAAAAAAAAAAGAAATGGCTTTCCGAACAACCTCCATAAGTGTACAACTTTGACTTGAACAATACTATTTACGTTTTCCAACCTATTTTTCTCCACAATACTTAGCTATAAATTATTTATTGAAATAATATTTATAGGTTTTCTAAGTACAATCAACCTGTCTATAATACGATTAATCTATTACATGTTGTATTGAAATTTTTAAAATCTTTATGTTAAAGGAGGGTTGACTAATAAATATAAATATTTTCGATCAACGAGAGATATGTCCTTAGCTATTTCATTAGAAAAGATTTAAGTCACATAAATGATATAAGTATAACAGTTTCTAAAAAGTATTACTATTTCTTTACAAAAAAAATAAAATAGGATGTAAAATGATATTTTCAAATCGTGGCACTTAGATATTTAGTTTTACTACATTACAAATACATTAAAAAATTTTGATATTTAATCACATTTATTTTTACAGAAGTTCTATAGGAAACTACTGTCCATCATATTAATATTAATTGATGAAAACGTGCACGAGACAAATATTGACATATGGACAAGAACACATTGCTGTGCTGCACTTTATAAGAACCGCGTTTTCTATAATTTTTTAATTTAATTTCATTTAAATCAAGAAACAATAATTAAGTCAAGTTGACATCACTGCACATTGTTACAGTTGTAACCATTTCTAATCTATAATAAATAAAAAAAACAATGTATGATACTATTCATTCCATGGCTAACAAAATAGTACTACGTATTATATTACATATTTGAAAAAAATCGTGTCGACTATATATTATAATAAATATAAGTGGTAAAAGTAAATATCTTGTACCTAAAAAAGCTAATTCATTTATTAAATTCCTTTGTGTGTGTGTGTGTAATTTTCTAATCTCTTAATTTTAAAAATGTACTGATAATTTGTATTAACGTTTAGAATAGGAAAGTAGTAATATGGATTATAAATAAAAATAAAAGAAAAATCAATTACATCTGTTATAATATAAAAAAAACTTATTTTTGTAAAGTATAAATTAAAGTTATTCTTATTTAGTTCTTGGTTTATTTTGTGGTTTATTACTTCCTGGATTATTTCCTCCTCTACCTAATGGCGCAGGACCTCTACCTCCACGACCAAATATAGCTGCATGAAATAATACACAAAATTAAAAATATTAATGCAGAATTAAAAAATTATATTTTTAAAAAGAACATACCTCTACCACCACCACGACCCCTTTGATTTTGCCCCCTTCCTTTCATTTCTCCACGTCCTCTTGATTTCATTTGTACATCTTCTTTAACCATGTCTATAACTTCATCTGGAATCCTTAAGTATTTAATTGTACTGCCTCGAATATAACATTCTGGCATTCTCCAAAATTTATCACCATCCTATGTAGATAAAAAACACACTATGATGTAAATAAACAAATTTACCTACATAAGTTAAATAATTTTGTTACCCTTGATGTGCAAATAACCTCTCTTAAATTTATATTCATCCAATTATCACAACTAACTAAATGACCATTATATGTTTCTCCATTCTTTAA
>JAITYT010000560.1:675793-686228 GCA_025433975.1 Liostenogaster flavolineata | reverse complement strand
ATATATATATATATGTATATGTATATGTACACACACGTACGTATATGTCGTGTATATATGCATGTAAATATTTATATATATATAGCAGTCGAAAAAGTATTGATCACTAGATTTTATTTTAAAATGGCTCAATATCCTTTTGACTACTCAATATTTTATCTTACATTCGCATACACCTATGACATGCGAAGGACATGCATTATTTTGTCGAATGTTTTTCATATCCTAAGCACGATAAATATTACAGTATATTTTATCGATGACAATTTAAATGGGTCAAAAATGAACTGTAATATATTTATGCTGAATTAATGAGCTGTATTATTACGACGACCACGTCTCTTACGACTTCCACCAGAAGGACGATTCGATGAGGCCCATTGTTCGTAGAATCGTTCTGCTTCTAGCCATTCTTGATACTTGTACCACCATTCTTCCCATTTTATATAATCGTCTAAACTGAGGTCTCGAAGATATCCTCTTGCTTTGTAATAATCGTATCGTACACGTACATCGTCCCAACACTCCAGCCCTCTTGGGCCTTGTGCCAATAATGATTCTGGATAATGACCCGGAGGCGGCGAATCATATCCTAATCTTGCAATTCTTTCTTCTCCTTCGATCACCACTTTCATCGCATTTTCACCATCCTTTGTAATTCTCATATTTTCCATATCTCTACGATCTACGCTCCACTGTGCCATTTTACCGAATCTACAAATATATTTCGTACTTTATAATGTCTCGTAATTTAATAAAGCGTTGAAAGTTAAATCAAGGCTCTCGATACGAACATGTCGTTCGCGCGAGTGAATAAAAATATTTTAGAGATACGAGTATAGTGGCGCGAATTGAGTATATCGATATTAAAATACCAATATATAAGAATAAAAATAAAGATGTTCTTTGTACAATACCGTTCGGATAAGGTCATTCTTGGTGGACCAACGTGTGACGTGGTGGAAGAGCTATCGCTATCTTCACTAGGCGAAGATTCCGGGGGCGGTCGCATCATTTGAGATGTACTATGACTCGCATGGCTTTTTTCCACTTTTACAGGCTTGCGCATCTGTATAATCGAAAGTTATATAATTCGATGTAACGATGTGAAAACGATAATGGTATTGTTTATACGCAAAATAAAATTTATTTTCTAACATTACTTTAAATTCGCGTGTCTTCTCTAAAAGGACGACACACTCGCAAAGGATGCCAAACTGTTAACGCGAAAAAAAAATACTACCTAAACATTCGCGCGTATCGTTTTACGTACGATACGCATTAAATCGTGTCGAGTTCGCTTATCCCTTTCGCTACAGTGCCAAAAATCGTACAAGAGTATAGCGGCTATAGCCGGCATCCATCTTTGCGACTCGCATCGTGGATGGCGACTTTAGTCGGCGCTCGTACGCACAGGCCGTCGCATGGAGAGCGACTGTAGTCGCCCGTAGTAGCGAAAGGGTTAAGGTACCGTAACTTTCCATACGATACAACTAAAACGGCAAAACAATGGCATCGAATAGAGGGCGGCAACGTACGATCGGCAAGGGCTAAACTTGCGATGCGAACTTGTAACGTAATGCAATCTTTCGAATAAAATTGTATTTCAAGAATCGAACGAAAGACGATGGTTTTGACTAAGCTAAAAGAAAATTTAACGCGTTCGTCGCCCAGCGCGATTCGGTCGAGTTTCTCGCGGAGTCCAAATCCGACCGTCGGAGCGCCAGAACGTAAAAGAAGAAGAGCGTCACCCGAATACGGGTGTCGCGGCGACGAACGTGTTAAAGAGACGCCATATATGTTCAATATACCAAGGGGATTTGATCAGGAACACGGGGATCTTCCGGTAACCTCGTATGATGTTTCTCTTTGCGCCTGATTTTAGCTTCCTTTTCCTTCAACGTCTTATAATCTTTCTGATGACGTGGTGGTGGTTGCGGAGCGGGCGGAGGCGTTCTTGGTCGCGGCAACGGGGGAGATCTCGGCCTCGTACGCGGCGGCATCGCCCGCGAACTCGAAGGTATCACTTCCTTAGGATGCGCACGACCGCGTATAGGTGTGATCGACCTAGAGCGCGAACGAGACGGCGGTGCAACGCGGCGTCGTTCTTTCGGTGAACAGACAGAGCACGATCTATCCGAACACGTGCTCCCAGTACTGGGGCTACGCGCGGGTCTTCCCCTAGTGTGAGAACGTTCTCGCGGGGATCTTGGACTTCTGGCACGAGGGCTACGAGGTGGTCGTGGACTGTGCGGACTTGGGGGTCTAGGACTTCTCGGACTACGTGGATGGCTTCTACTTGGCTTCCCGCTCGCCGTACCTCCGACATATAATTCTTTATATCCGCTGTGTCTCCACCTGTTCGGATCGCGCTCTTCGACTTCCAGCAGTTTCTTATTCCAATAGCTGGATTGAGATTCACGAGCTTTTCGCATCACTGTATCCAGCTCTCGTCTCTTTCCCGAACTTTCACCGTGCGGCCGTGTTTGCGACACGTTAGCATCCATCCTCAATTTGCTGGAACTACCGCTTCCACTGCCTCCTCTTCTTCTGTCGTAGTCGCGCGACATCGCTAAAAACAAAGGTATGAATTAGTTAGGAGAAAAGGGCTTCGTTATACTCTTTAAAAGAAGGGATTCTCGTGTACGCGTGAACGCTAATAAAAACGTTCTTTCTGGAACGAAAGGAGCTGATCGTTGGGATATCGAAGCGTATTGCGATCAAGGAAAAAAGGACGACCTTTCATAGGGAAAAATTCATTGATAATTACCTGAGAGCGACGGTGTAATGGAAGACGCCGGAGGTACGAGATTATTGTCGATTCCAAAACTCCTGCGAGATCAGTGAACATATTAGTTCTCAATATACGAAAGAACTGCCGTAAGGATAATACGTCGTTCTAATCGCCACTCAACGGTCAGAATTCGCTACGAAAGCCAGTACCACTCTCGTCCTTCGGATTGGCGAATTTAGGCGTGTAGAGTATAGGGCAGGCAATGGGAGAGCGGGGTGAGGGCGCGGGCGCGGACGCGGGCGGCCTATACGAAAAAGATAAACGTCGTGGTCGGTCGACCGTATCGACTTTATCTTTTTTTCTTTTCTTTTTTTTTTTTTACATCGATTCGTTAATTATCGAAGCGAAAGGGAAAAAATCACAGTAAGAAAAAGTATCTCTGCGATCTAAATCTCGCCACGAATACTCTCATTATGCATCCGTCGACGATGACGTCGTGCTATTGGACATCATATCATCCTTTTTGCGATGCCTTACCATCGCCACTGTCCGGCACGTCCAGAATTCCAGTACGCTTCGAGATCGTCCACGATCCATAAAAGCACGTTGGCCGCGAGACGGACATTGAACGCGATCGGAACGTACCGGCAATCCGCTCGAGCGTCGTGACGTACGCGCGTATACGTGCATCCTTACGTCCGAGCACGGACGCGTGACGCTCGACATAGTGTGTTGGTGGTGACGGTGGCGGTGCGTGGTGCGATACGCGCGCGCACCTACGCACGACCGAAATCGAGGATCGTGACGTACGTAACGATTGATCGATACCGACCGAGTAGCGATGCCCTTTCGAGCGTTTTACCACCAAAAAAAAATGCAGATATTACCGACCGTCGGCAAGGACGGAACACACTCGCCGCGGAAGACGCTGCGCCGTCGGCAACGACGACGACGACGACGATATCGCGGCGTCTCGTTTAGAACCGTCGATTTTTCTTCAACGATGACGTACGCTTTAACCAAACGATGGTTGTTAACAAAGCATTAAATCATCGAGAGAAAAAAAGAAATCCATTTTTGACGGACTGATGTACCCGCGTACGTCAGTTAGTCACTCCGTTCGTTCGTCCGTTCATCGACCGATCGATCGATCGGCACCTTAAGAAACGACGTACTTAGGATGCCGTGGTCGAAGAACAAACCGCGCGTCGTATTACCACGACGGAGGAGGACGATGACGACACCGACGACGACGACATCTTGATAGAGAGGCGACGCCAATGGCCCGATTTCTCCTCATAGTCGTAATCGCGATTAACGATCGACGATTCGGAATATCGCGCGTTTTACGACGCGACGACGACGACAACAACAAAGACAACAATACCATTTCGGGTTATCATCCGGATAATAACGCCGTACCGCCGCAACCGATGGTATCGTTGTGTTGCGTCGAGCGTCGCACTGTCGTAACCGTCGTGCTGCCGTGCGTTCAGGCGTGACGTCGTAACGTAACGTATCGCAACGTATCGAACCGATCGACGACGACGACGACATCGTTGCGCGAATCAGACCTCGAGGATCGCCGTTTGAGGAGTACGAGTACGACGATGACGACGAACGTAAATAGTCCGGATCCGATATAGCGCGCGCGCGAAAGCCACCTTCGCAGATCATCTCTCCCTCTTTCTCCCCCTCGCTCCTTCCTTCTCACTCTCTCATATATCCGTTACAAAGCGAAGGTTGGCTCTTCTCGGACCTCTTTATCCATTTGCTGGCAGTACACACCTTCGCACTTCGGTCGGTTTATTTTCGACGCGACTTTCACACAACTTTCTTTATCTTAACTCGATGCGATTGTCCAAACCTGATCCGACTTTTCGGGGGGGAGGTGGTGATGGTGATGGTGGTGATGGATGGAGCGTTACAGGCAGAGCGTTATTTATTGCTCTCCACTCTACTCGATATCGAAGCGTCGGAGAAGCTTTCGTTTATTTTCCGATCGTTTGGTCGTTCGATCGCGGTCGGACGCGCCTTTTACACCTTCTCCGGGGGGAGAGAGAGAGAGAGAGAGAGAGAGAAAAAAAAAAGAGGATCGATCGCCCACCCAGCGCGAGCCGAACTATCGCTTTCGTAACGGTTTCACCGCGTTCATCGCGGCCCGCATTCAAGGACGTCGCGCTCGATTCGACGAGCAACTACGAGAACAGCAACAACAACAACAACGACGACACTCACGTTTTTTTATCGACACGGCAACTCGTTAACTCGCATATTCTGCCACGATTCTCGGCGATTCACTTCCGCGTCACGTTCAGTGTACAAATGGAGATCTCCGAGAAGACGTTCTCTGGCTCCCCTTCCTTCTCCTCCCTCTATCTTTCTCAGTCTCTCTCACTCGCCCTTTTATCGTTCATTCGCGGAGATCCGCCGCTTCGCGGCGCTCACAGCGCCAACTTGCGATGATTCGCCGCTACGCGGCGCTCACAGCCTCGATCCCGCCCCGAACGTCGGGATTGGTCACGTTTCGGTTCGAACTGTAAAACCTACTGTCGCGTGGTTTGACGACCGCGAGGAATAACAGCCAATCGCTGAAGCCCGCGAATAAAATATTCAAAATTCGGAGAAAGTGAATTATCGCGAAGAGACAAAGACTCGACACACGAAGGGCTCGTGAAGCGAGTACTCACTGGTGTCAGTTATTACAAACACGACCAGCTCGACTGTTACGGTAAACTGTACCGACTATCTTGCCAGGCGAGTGTGCCCATAATTTCCGTATTTTGCTGCCACCTTGAATGCAAATCACGTAGTGTCTGACGCGGCTACAAGTAGGCTACGTTTACATGGTGTTGACATCGTCGACCAATAGAAATCTTTGACGATGCAGGGGCTAGCTCGAATTTAATCCGAGGACCATTCCAATTGGTGTAAACGTCATGATTAATGCAGTCGAGCTAATGATCATTCGTTGGAATGAAAATGGTGTTGTCATCGTCAACCAATAGAGATCCTCGATGTAAGACGATGATAATTTTGATCCTTTTAACACGATATTAATTCTTTTAGAATCTTATCTTTTCTCCTTCATTTTCCTTTTAATAGCTATAAAAATCGGTTTCTTGTTATTTAAGGGATATTTACGCGTGCATGATTTTTCTTATCGATCGATCGACGGGAACAGGTTTTTCCGTTGCACTTGTTTTTTTATCGATCATCGCGCAGTGTCCTACACCGGCTGTAGACAAGGGATGATGGGTGCTGTGTAATGATCGTTCTATTATGACAAGATTATAAAAATGTCGATTGCTATAGGTTTCGAAGGTAGTGCGAATAAGTTAGGTATAGGAATAATTCGCGATGGTGACGTTTTATCGAACGTCAGGCGTACTTACCTTACGCCACCAGGAGAAGGTAATCATAACCTCTTCTTTTACACTTTGCAAAGCTTGTTCAATGTCTTTTATAATCGTTTTGCTAAAGGCCTGACTGGTATCGCGATGTTCTCATTCATTACTTTTTTTTTATAATTACAAAATTTTATAATACACCTAATTCTGTTTTTACACGATAGATACGTTCCCGAAGAATACGTGTAAACAAAATTCGCGTAAATTCATGTGGATAATAGTAGATTGGTTCCAGTCTTAAGAAGTCAGCAAAAATAATACAATAAACCATGAATTTTCATGTTAGTCAGTTTGTTCAAAACGTATTGAAACGTTCGCTTTACGTAGTATGTTTTAAATGCCGCAATTATACCTTGGTCTAACGGTTGCATTAAGGATGTAGTATTAGGCGGCAGAAAACAAAATTGCACGTTTGGATGTTCTAAGACCGGATGGCCGGGTGCATTGTCTATAATCAGTTAAACTTGAAAAACGTAACGACTGTCTATTATTTCAAATGGAAAGGATTTCTACCACGACATACGGTTGTACATCACAGAAGTCACGTGCTGGAGGTACTTCGAGAAGCTCTGGACGTGGCTAAGGTCTCCTTGAAGGACGTCGACGTTATTTGTTACACCAAAGGACCCGGAATGGGCGGTCCTTTGGCCGTTATGGCTTTGGTCGCGCGTACGGTCGCTCAAATGTACAATAAGCCCATAGTTGCCGTGAATCATTGTATCGGTCATATCGAGATGGGACGCTTAATTACCGGTAGCGTAAATCCTGTCATTTTATACGTTTCGGGAGGAAACACGCAAGTCATCGCGTATTCGCAGCAGAGGTATCGCATATTCGGCGAAACGATCGACATTGCCGTTGGTAATTGTTTGGATCGTTTCGCTAGGCTGTTGAAGTTCTCTAACGACCCCAGTCCTGGTTATAACATCGAACAATTTGCAAAGAAGTAAGTCGTACCTTCGTATATAAAAATATAGCGAGTCGATATAATCAAAAAGTATGTTGAAATGTCATATGTGTGGAAAGGGGTAAGAAACTGGCCTTACTACCGTATGTGGTAAAGGGAATGGACGTTTCCTTCTCTGGGATTTTAAGTTACATCGAGGAACGTGTGCTCGATTGGTTCGACACGAAGGAATATACAGCAGAGGACTTGTGCTTCTCGTTGCAAGAAACTGTATTCGCAATGCTTATAGAGATTACAGGTAAATAAATGGAAGAATATTCATGAATAACGATCTATCGACGTAGTTCGATACATGTCGGTACATTTCGTTTTTAATAATTCACAGAGAGAGCGATGGCTCACGTCGAAGCCGACGAGGTGCTGATAGTGGGTGGCGTAGGATGCAACGAAAGGCTACAAGAGATGATGGGTATCATGTGCAAGGAAAGAAACGCGACTCTCTACGCGACGGACGAACGATATTGCATCGATAACGGCGCTATGATCGCTGTGGCAGGATTGCTTCAATATAAAAGTGATGGACGCACTCCATGGAAAGAGACAACGTGCGTACAAAGGTATCGAACCGACGACGTGCACGTTTCCTGGCGAAAATGATTTTATACAAATAAGTAAATTTCTATTTAAGTAACAACGTGTCTTATCAATCCACAACAATACCTTTATAAGTTCTTTGGATTTGGTTTGCGGTCGATGATATTCACCGCTCATTTTATAATTGATTTTTTAAAGTACGAGTATTATTATATTCGGAGAACGTCCGAGTATAATATTCCGTTAGCTCGATTAATCTCCGCGAGTGAGAGTAGAAACATCTACGGAGAGTCAGACGTGAACAACGATTTCTGTTTCAACAAGATATCGGAGTCGCGTAACGACAGTCGTGATCGTAATGCGCGGTCATCATCGTACGCAAGGGGGTCTGCCTTTATTCACGAAACAATTCCTACTAAAATATACAAATATCAGTGAACGTCCGTTTGTCGATGGACAGGACTATAATGGAATATTTATTCTCCGGATTATCTAGCTCGCGCGTTGAAACGCGGAAGTTGATCGGGTAAACGCGTAGGAAAGAGGGTTGGAGTCCTTTCGTTTTACAGGGTGGCTTGGATGTATCTCGAGACACGCGTACAGCTAAATGTCGTTGAAGTAGTGCCTCTGACGGCGGTAGCGACAGTTATAGAGTCCGAAGCGGGACTGTCACAACCACTACCATCATCACTTCCACCACCACCACCACCACCACCACCACGTCACTACCACCACCACCACTACTACCACCACCACCACCACTACCACCACCACCACCATCTCCACCTCCACCACCACTATCACCACCACCACCACCACCACCATCACCATCACTACCACTTCCACCACTTCCACCACCAGCATCTTCACCAGTAACACTGTCATCAACAATAACAGCCACCGTAGTAGTGGTTGGAGCTTTAGTGGAAGTCAAAGGCATCAGTAGCAGTAGCGGTAGCGGTAGCAGTAGCAGTAACAGGACGTTGTTGGGTCCAATGTTTCTTGGACTTGGCTCGACTCGGAGAACGTTCGCGTCTCTTCATAGGCAAGAGGCAAGATCTTGGTTTGCTTCGGTCCTGCGAGTAGGCCGTATCGTACCGCATTCCGTCCTCTCGTATGCTCTCTCGACGTATCCTCGATAAGAAGGTGGACCCGGTTACTTTCGGTTACCGCCGTCTTCGTAGCTCGAAGGCGCGACGGTGTCATCTTAAGCGGCGCTTAATCGATAGATGCGCGAACATCGATCGCAGCGCTCGGTGTGGAACAAGTGGCAGTGCTCTGTCGTCGTCGTCGTCGTCATCATCGTGGTCGTGATCGTGGTCGGTAGTCGGTAGTCGTCACTGAGTCGTTGTCATCGGCCGTCCTGGATGGTCCTGAGGCGCTCTCGGCCTTAGGCGAGATGCAGTACGTCGTGGTGCGTGTCGCTCTGTATTCTCGGACGAACGACGCCAGTGCTTGAACGAGAGGTGAGTCTTCGAAAGAAGTTCCGTCGTTTCTTCTTTTTCTTTTTTTCTCCATTTCTTCCTTCCTTCTTTCGTCCTCCTCCTCGCTTTTTTTTTCTTTCTTTCTTTTTTCTTTTTTTTTTTCGTGCACGCGGAGCTCGATCGCCAATGTGTCCGCTCTCCTCGGCTATTTCCGTATTGTAGCTCCGCGTTCGCGTGTAGCTAAGCGCTTATTTTCGCGCCGGCATGACCGAAAACTGTCGTCAGATACGCAAACGGTATCACCCGAATAGCCTCGAGTCCCTAAATCGCTCTCAGCTGGCTGTTGCTCTTGGAACTGTCAAGTCTCCCTTGTCACAAACGAGTACACGTTTACGTACGAGTACGAGTCAGTTCGGATTGTCATCGATTTGTCACGATACGCGGCTGGAAATTTTGAACGATGATTTTTTAATATCGGTGTCTTTCCTAATGTCGTATCGTTTCGATTCGAAAGGTTGCCTTCCCTCTTTTTCTTTCCTTCTTTCTTTCACTCGATATGACTCGGTTATTAATTTCGTGACATTTTGGAGCCTCGAACGAACGACGACGTCGTCCTGGCTCTCGAGGACGCTCGATAACACGACGATCCGAACGACTGTGCTGCTCTGCCTCTCGTTTAAGAAAATACGTCGAAAGAATTCGAATTTTTCCCTTAGCTCTTCGAGAATCGACTTTTTATCTTCCTTTTCCTTTCCTTTGCCTCCTCGAAGAGGAATCGACGACGAAGAGGAAGTCGCGATTGCGTCGCGAGTAGCTGCGGCTCGGTCTGACTATGGCTGTTCGTATCCACTCGCACGATGGGTAACCCGTACGTACGTACGGTATTATCACTGGAAGCCTCGATGTCACGGTCCGTTCAAGAACGGATTTTATCACTGCCGCCTCAACCGTGCGTCTCCGACCTTTTCCTTCTCTTTCATTCCCCTCGACATCCTTGTGAAAACTATCCTTACTAGTTTTATTTGTAACACGCATCGAAGCAATCTCTTTTCGTCTCTCTTCCCTCCTCCCCTCCCTTCATATAAGTATCGCTTCCTCTTTCCCCTGGTCCTTCAAGTTTCTCTCGAATCGACATTCGGAGATAAAATCGCGAGGAAAATCGACAGTCGCTAAAATCGGACGCGGAAGCACGTTGAATAAAACACGTCGAATAAAACTCGTTGGAAAGTCCGCTTGGTTTCGCTTTGTTCGCGATTTGCAAGCCATTCGAGAACTTGAAGCGGAGATGGCACTCGAGCGTCCGACAAAGAAGCTGGATCTCCGACGAAGCGTCCGAACGATCGAGACGAACGTTGCACCCGATCGA
>JAITYT010000560.1:660347-674526 GCA_025433975.1 Liostenogaster flavolineata | reverse complement strand
TCTCTCTCTCTCTCTCTCTCTCTCTCTCTCTCTTCGTAGCAAGCGAACGGTCCGAAAAGAGCTCGAAGATTCGTGAGACAACGGCACTTTCGAGATTTTTTCCATCGTGATCGCGATAAGACACGCGCTCAATTTCGCTTCTGTCGGCTTACGTGGTCGATTTTTCACGTTGCACGTTGCGGAAACGTTCGTGAATTTAACTTAACGAGTCTTCGATGGGTTTCTTTGCAATTAGTAATCGTTAGTAATTTCTCAGAGGTTAGGGATGAGGTGAGGAGGAAGAGGAAGAAGAAAAGAACGTAATGGAGAAAAAATACGAGAGCTTTTCTTCGATTCTTTCGACACTTCCAATTATTACAAACGATGACTGATCGTAAAATGGATTTCGTAAACTTATGGTAACGAGAAGCGAGCTTCCACTCTTTTTTAAAAATTATTTCGTTACGCAGCCTCTAATTTTCCTTCGCACCGTTTCTATAATAGTTTCAATGTCGTGTCGTTTTGCTTTCTCGAGCATCGAGTTTACGCATTACCAGTCGAGGGAGTCATTGACTTTGGCAAGTTGTGAGACTAATTTAATGGATCGTGAGTGATCGACACGAAAATACGTTTGCACACAGCACACGCTCGTATGCGTTCAAACGTAAATATAATCGCTGTGCACTATGTAAATATAATCGTATGCACACTAGGAATACGATTAGTGTTTTCGTTCAGCGTCCATCGCCACGAAGCGAACGAATTTTTATCATTGAAAGAGGTACTTACGAAAGATCGACGTTTTCCACGTTTCGTCGTATCTCGCGCGACAATAATCCTCGTCGTATTTTGGCGCATCGATTCAAATCGAAACGATCGAAACGGTCGTGTCTAAAGCCGCGTCTGACATCGAAAAAAAAACATGTTCCTGACGCACGTTCGCTCGCGAAGTGTCCTATCGTCTTCAAAAAATTGTTAGCGCGACGATTTTGCAAGAGTTCTCTTTTTCGTAAGGATTTTCTCGACTCGACGATCGATTCTTTACAACTTGGCCGTTTACTTTGGCTTCTTTTTCCTTGCCATCGATGCCAAACCGATAAAGAAACTCCACGTAGCTACGCGCGCACACCGAGCCGGAGTCGTCGTGGCCCTCGGAATCGAGCGAGTATTCGCGACACGCTGACTAGCTCCTGGGTCACCGTGGGAGACTAAAAAATCGATTAACCTCCGACCCTTTTTCGTTCCACTTCCTCGTCTCCTGTCGGAAGCCCGTACGCTCCGACGAGGTGGGATCGTCGGATAGCCCTCCATTTTTCCCTCGTTCCTTCCTCTTTCTTCCTCGTTCTCGTAATCATCTCTGGGCGATGCCAGACGCCAGCCAGACGTTCGTTACCTCGAAAGCGACAAATTGGAAGGAACTAACGATCGCGACATCGACGATCGTTGCACGCGAAAGCGGAATACGGACGATTTCGTTGACATTTTCAATACGGCGTCGCGATAGGATCTGTCGTGGTCACGTCGATCCTGCGCAAACGATGACGATTTTTTTTTTACAAAAATAATAATTCGAGACGTAATACGAGAGAGAAGCGATCAACGATATTCGTTTCGATGCCAAACAGATTTTCATCTGCATGTAGGAAGGAAGGAAGGAAGGAAGGAGGGAAGGAAGAACGGCTCAGCGCTGAATAGACATTTTCTTATCTCTACTTGGCAGTCGGCGTCTCGAGGAACGTCTGACGCCTCGTGTTTTTCTCTAGAAGGCGTCGTCCGCGATTAAACGACCAGATTTTCTCGTGAAACGCGAGGCACAGTCACGATGGACGGTCGAGGAAGATGGCTCGATCTGGGAACGATACTTTCTTTTTTTTTTAAATTATCTCGTTACGCGCAATCGCGATTTACCGCACGCGACGACTCGCGATCTCACGAAGAAAACTGCGTTAAAGCGAGATACGATGGAATTAGCTCGATAATTTATATTCACAGTGTAAATGGAAGCTCGTAACGTGGATTGTTCGTTTTTATCGTTTGCTGTCGTCGATCGGCACCGGTCGTCGTAGGCGTTTCGAAAACTCGTCGCTCGAGATTATCGCGTATTCGTGATATTTCGCGATTCGACTTTCGTTCGATCGAATGTTGCGTTACGATACGAGAGAATAACTCGAAATGAATTCGAAGAAAACTTTCGTGGAGAATTTTCCCTCGTGAAAAATGTTATATTAATATGTATATTAAGACGCTTTCATCGTTGCGTGTCTTATCTTTACGTTTTATTAGGGCGATACGGCGGATTCCATTCGATAAAGATTTATCTCGTTTCGATATAAAACGAGAAGTCGTCCTTTCGTAGTTTTGGGCCGAAATAAATTTTCTCACGATTCTTCGCGCGAAGAATCTCGTATCGAGTGTATGCACGAGTTCTTTCTTTTGTTCTACTTCCATCCATTCGTCGCTTTCAAATCGAGAATTGCTCGAAAGGTGGCGTGAAGTTTCAAAAATCGAGAGAAAATATTTCTCAGACGGCGAAGAAATAAAAATTCAAAAAGGGAGAAAAAGAACTCGCTAAAGACTGAAATCTTCGCATAAATTTAGTATACCACACGTTCTTACTGATTTTGTTGGAAAAATTTATTCGTTCTCGTTAATCACGAGATACGATACGTGGATAACATTTCCAATTAGCAGCACCGCGAATACATCGGTAGATACACACTTATTCCTTAACGTGTATGTTCTACTTGGCTGCGGAGCGCGAGATTTACCGATTATCTTAATAACTTCTCGTCAGGCGATTGCCACGTTTAATAATACGATGGATATGATTATTCCGTTTAACGACACGACGTTCGCGGTCGATTACGTATTGTGACGTGGATTAAGAAGGAATTTTGCTTCTTCCCTTTATCACCATTTTTTTTTCCATAAAAATATTCTCTTCGACTTTCATTAACTTTGAGAAATTCGACGAGATACTTGCGAACATCGTTGTTATGTTACGACCTTTGGTATATCGTTTTTTCAAGCGACCATCGACGGTGAAATAATTGGCCGATGGAGAAGATGCGTCTGATCGAATTCGCGATTCTTTTCTTCCCTTAAGAAGATCCATTTCGAGGTAGCATCGTTGCAACGATTCTTAGACAGCTTCTTCGATTTTTTGGACGTCGAAGAAGCTCGGAAGGGACGGTTTACGAGCTTGTCACAAATTAGTCTGCTTGTACAGTCTGGCGGTTCTCTTCCCTCTGTCAATATCGCAACTTATATTCAAGACGTCGTTTCTCGAAGAAAGAGTCACACGATGGATGGCGATGATTTATTCGATCATTTATTTACACGATATTCGATTTGAGATTAAATTTTTGTTTGATTTATTAAAAAATATCCTTTTGCAAGGACAATAAAACTTTCGGCTCTCAGTCGAAATTAATATTTAAACGTTCTTAGCTAAACTATTTATACATTCTTTTAATATTCGTCGAAACGTGCCGTTGGTGTAACATAGCTTTTATCATTCCTTAAAATACCAACACGATACAATACGTTCGCACTGACAAATTGGTAACGTTTTCGTCGCGTGAGTACAGAATTAGAGATGTACATCGAAATAATATCGCGCGCCCCGTATATTATATGTTAATATATATATATTATACTCACACGTATATCCAAATTTCGAAAGACGTGGATTACGTATTCGCGTTGGACGATCACCTTTGACATTCGCCTACGAATGCGCTCGCACGCACGCGCGTCTCCATAAATAAACGACATCTCCTTTGACAAGTTACGAATCGTCAAGGTGAGGAATGATCGACAGTGTACATGAATGGGGACAGAAACGTGATGAAATCAACCACCGACGTAGAAAGTTTCGCCGTTCGATTAATCCTCGTGGATGCAAACGCGTCGTATGCGTCTACGTGTGCACGTACGAATACGTGTACTCACGCCATTGTAAAATTCGCCGATAGATCGAACGGTACAAAATGTTCGTAACGATCCCTCGACGCGAGGAAAGATTTTTGAAACGCTCGTGATCCGTTAAAGGAAGGGAAGCGAAAATATTATCGGAAATATTATCAAGGGGTAAGTGATAGGCTCTAGCGCGACGTTTATCGTGAGATCGCTTCTTTTTGGTCGTTTATTTTTTCTCCGTTTTTTCCCCATTTTCTTTGTTATTTCAAAATCGCCGGTTTTACGCGAGTAAGGTGTACCTTTCTTATGCTTTCGTTATCTTAATTTAGCAGTCGTTCAGAAACCAGCGCGTGTTGAGTTTACTCTTCGAAAATGCGACGATATTATCGCCTACGTTTCGCTCGATCGCTGAATCGTACGATTTCGTACGAAGAGGAAAATTTCGTCGAACTACGTTCGATGAAGTTTGCTCGCAATTCAGAGACTAAGAAGAGGTAGTTACTCGTCGAGGAAATAATAGATTATTTTTCAAACGATCAGTTCGTTATTTTTTTGTTTCGATCGTGCACATCGATTTGAATTATACGAGCAGACATCGTGAGATGAAATATTTTTAATTCGATTATCATTCATATGCATTATGATCCACGGTGTAATGACCCCTTCTTATTTGCAGCTTTCCAATATCGTTTGCGATTTAATTAGAATTTTAAATATCCTCGAAGATCGTTCAAACTCACGAATCCGATAAACGCGGTCCTTTGTCGGAAGATCTAGTCTCTGAGCGCGTCTTTCTCTTTCTCTCTCCTTTTATTCTCGATGTTTCCAAAGAATAGCGCTTACTTTTCGAAGTTCATCGATGTACTTTCTGGTATCTTTCCTCGCAATCGAGAAAATTTACATGTCGCTCGTTCATCTCGTGCCGCTGGATAAACGATAAATTTCTACCGCGTTCGTTTACCAATCGCCCCACCAAATATCAACATTTAGATGGAATTAATCTCACGACGACTCACGCTTTTATTCAAATCGTTATTTCACCCGTTGAACGAAATCGAGTGAAGTTTTATCGAAGGGAAGAAAATAAAATAGAATAAAAAGCGTGAGAATTCTCTCGTTCGGCGTAGGCGATCCGATAATAGAATTTTTTACTCTCGAAATATCCAAGTTGCAACATGGTTACGTCGTTTCGCGCAGCTTCCCTACCGCGTACGGATGAGACGTAGGCAGATCGGTCACGAATTGAAAGGGTACAGGAAAAATAAAAATTAAAAAAGTGAAGATGGATCGTCCGCTCATCGCAATCGTGCCTCGATGACGTGAAAAGAGAAACGATTTTCTTCTCCTTTGTGTTTTTTAGCTCGTGATTATCGTCTCGTCCGTACGTAGCATTGCGATTATATGAGATAGATAAGAGACACAGAGAAAAGCAGAGTCATCTATTCGCACCACTCGTTCGAGTAAAAGTCACTCGTCTGTCCGACTTGTCGACTGATCTGCCAACGACGTCTCATCCAAGCACGGAAAATTCGTGCTAGTTACTACTTACGAGGTATTGGGTCGTTAAGAAGGTAATTTCAGCTTTCACAAGTAGAAGGGACGTTTTAATTCAGTTCTTTAATAACTTCTGTCAGTGCTATGTTCATGATGAAGTTGTCAGAAAGAAGATGGCAATGAGTCGTCATCGAACAAAATGGAAAATATATGATTGATTAAAGTTCATTCTTTCCATGAAAAATTGAGTTTTATTTCACAATAAAAAATCGAAATCGTTTTCTTGCCAATCCAATAGCAACGTTCCTTACGACGTCAGACAACTCGCGACGCGACGCTTCACCGCCTTCTCATTGTCATTTTCCAGTAAAGACGCTCTTCCTTCGAATAAATTTATTAATTGACTGACTCGCGAATACGATTAAAGGCCGATCGATAAACAACCATCGTTTATGGCTACGCTGTTGTCCGACGAATGCGCATATTTTTAGTGCGTAATTCTTCGCGAATCTCGCGATAATCGTTATAAATTTTACAATCGTCTTCACTACCACTGTCACCGCCTTCGCCTTCGCCGTCGTCGTCGTTGTCATCCACAATTACTCCTTCACGATCACTTAGCAAGAACTAAAAATAGTCGCTGACGGAGCTCGATACAACGGCGTCTTTCGCGCGCGTTTCCAGATTATAGAAACTGTTCGTTAACGTGACTCGATCGCGGTGGATTCGTCCGAGGTCTTACGCCTCCAGAAATACTGTAATCCCTGCGTTTCCAGGCGTCACTCTGTCTCCGTTTATCTTGAAAGGGTCGATAGAAATGGACGAGACGCTACTTGGAAAGATTCGATGTTTCTACGTGATCGCGAGTAGAAATTTCGGGAAAAGAACTATAGGAAAGATTTGGACAAGATTTGGTAATTTAAGGCAGAAACGAGGTACGCGCGACTGTTCCATCGATTGGACAATAATCTGTATTCGAAAAGGAAGGAACATCGTGTACGCGACGATTTATGCGACGACAGACTCTGCACGAAGGATTCTTTTGTCGAATGTTTACGACTGAACGACCGTCGAAGCGAGTTCGAAATCGAGAAGAGCGTCGGAACGCGCTGCTCCACGTCATGTAACGAGTTTTTAGGTTCCGATTTTTAACGCGACGCATTTCGATAATTCTCGAACGATCTTTATCGTTTAGTTTTGTTCTCACGCGATGCGTGACGTCACCGTAACACGATTTCGTCATCGCGATCGAAGACTTTTAACTCGATGTCCACCGCGAGGAGGTAAAAAAAAAACATTCGGTTGAACGGGGAAAACGAAGAACGTGTCGAAAGCAAGGAAATCGAAAACGATGAGATCGCAACAAAGCGCTCGAGCTTTTTCTGAGAACGCAAGCCGCTAAGTGTAAGCAACGTATGCACGAGGTATGAAAGCGCTTTTCCACCCACGCGAAATTCTTCCAACGTGAGTAATTGACGGAATTGTCGCGTGGATACGATAAATATCAAAATGATCGTCGAGGGCGAGTTTCGTGCGTATCGCGATTCGCGATTGTCGTCTTAAGGTAGAAATTTGGCGAGAAAAAAATGGAATACTATTTAAATATCGATGTCGAGTTTCATCGTTGATCCTTGAGACGACGGAGTATCTAAATAATTTTGAAGTAGTTGCATTTTTAAGATTAAAAAATCGTGAAATCGCAGGTTGTACGTTTTATCAATTATTTCACTTTATTTACGATTTTATTCTTTCGACGTGAAAGATTCGTACGTTCGTTCATCGATAATGATACAAAACGAAGAAAAATTATCCTTCCTTCGTTCTCAAAGTTTACTTTTCAACGATACTCGGAACATCGTCTTCTTTTTTTTACGATTATCGTCCACGATATGCACGTAAATACTTGCGCGTATACGCACGAGTTTACGACCGAAAGTCGCTTCTTCCGCTAACGATTTCTGATTCAGTGCTTACCAATAGCAAAAGCCCACGTATACCTTCGTATATCCTCCATGCGTGGAAAAACGAGCACGTCGATTCTTTCAGCTTTTCGAGGCATGTTTGCGCGTTCGAGTTTGTTCGCCGTACTCGAAGAATCGTTGTTACAACGATCTTTCCTGGAGGAAAGAATTTTTTCCTTCTTTTCTGCTTTTCGCGCTTGTCAGACTATCTTTGGTTTTTGCTCGTTCGCGTTCGACGATGGCTTTGAATTTGCATCGGGTGTTTCTCAACTTTCGCCAAATCGAGCGAAACTCGTCAAAAATCTGAGAAAGAACGACGACGATCGATCGATCGATCGATTTAAATCCACGTGTATTAGCGAGCAACGCTTACGAGACCTAGCTAAAAAAAAATCCACGAACGAGCGAATATCGCTCGCGCCTTTCGAAAGTCGCTTCTTCCATTAATTCCGAGACGATTTGCGAGACCACTTAAAATTCATAGTGAAATAAATGGAAATAATCGTTCGATAAGACGAAAAGGTAGGAAAAATAAAAGAAGTTATCATTTACGTCACCTCTCCTCTCTCGACTTTCTTCGAAATTTTCCCTCGCGTAGAAAACCATTCGTCTACGAAGACTAGTCGGTCACAGCTCGAATGCGCTCACTGTTGGCGGCGAACAAGAAACCAGTCGAAATCTATGATGCGTCGCGACGCGTCACCACCCGACGCCAATCGGATTCGTAGGAAGCACGTGCGTGCGTGCGTACGATCGCATCCAGGATCATCGAGAGACAGGTGCTTCTCGCGCGTATCTGGGTCAGGGTGTACTAACCTCGTGTATAAATAGTGCCAGCAGAATAGGCGATACGCGTTGTAAACGCTTTTCTCCATCTTCCTTCCTCCCTTTTTATCCGATTTTTTTTTAACGAACGAAACTCCTCCTTCCCTCCCACCCTCCCTTCTTCGCCCCCACCCCCAGCTGCTTTCTTTCAATTTCCCCCGTTCGTCCTATTTTCCTCGTAATTTTCCTTCCACGAGGAGAGCGGTCTTTTCTCTCCCCCCCTCTCCTCTGGGTCCCTTTTGTCGCCACATTTTTCGTACTTTCACGACTCACTGCTTCTCCCTGTCTTCTGGCAGTCCTACATTCTCAAAGCGACGAGCGCGCATAACCGCAATGGGCGTTTTGTCCGCATGCTAAAATAGTAACGCGGGTAGAATTGTATCGTACTCGAAATCTGGCCTCGTTAAGACGCGAAAGAGGACGGACTGACGGACGGACGGACGCGGATCGTCGATTCGAACGATCGTTCGCGTCGCAAGGATTTCAAGGATTGCTAGGAAATTTTCTCCATGGGATCGTGGGTAATGCAGAGAGAGAGAGAGAGAGAGAGAGCACGATTCGAAGTGGGTTCGAGATAGATAAAAGTCTCAGTGAGGACAGTGGGTACACTTCGAAGTGGTTCAGTTCGAAATGTGTGCAGCTCGAAGTGGATAGAGTTCACAATGGATAGGTACGACTGAATTGGTCGGTAGACTTGCAAAGGAATTCTAAAAGAATTCGTTCTTTGAAGTAATTCGGTAGGAAGATAAGAGTTATCTCGTAGCTGGCAGCGAACGGGTTAAACGTAACTTCTTTGGGGTTGTGCGACCTTTCCAAAGCAGAGATGCGGGTGAGACGGAGGCGCGACAGAGAGCAAGTGGATAATGCTTCGTGGAAGTTCGCCTTTTTTGTTTGTTTCTTTCGAAGAAAAAAAGCACGTTTAAACAGCGAGGACGAAGAGGAGCCAAATCGAACGTCGATAGGCTGTCTTGGTTAATCGCGGCTCTCTCGCGCCCCTTGATCTTGGCCCGACGGATGTTAAACTTGAACTCTGTTCGTGGGATAAAAATATGTCGAAGAATTCCGCTGTGTGGAACGAGATGGACGTAGCGTTTCTGATGATTCCGTGATCGCCGCACTGACGCGATTTTTCTTGAATCGCTCGCCCGTGCATCTACGTTGAAACGGATTAATACGCGGAAAGATACATGTGAATTGCTTACAACAGGTACACAAAAATATCGTCATTTTCGCGAAAATCGTAAATCGAAATTTTAATTCTATTAAAAGCGGGAGTCCTTGATACTTGGTCGCTTTGTTTTTACGATGGAACGTCACTAGTGGATTTGCGAACGTCAAGATCCGAACAGTTTATTCGAGCAGAGGGCCAAAACAATCGAACTAGACTGTCGTCGTTGTTATAATTCATCAATGTCACCTCAGCATCGCGAGGATCGATACGGAACGCTTCTCGTATAACAGAATGCTTTACGAGTGGTAGAACATAAAAAAATCGTAATTTCTTTCACGTAATTTTTTATTAGTGTCATTATTCCTATATAGGATCACGTTTGACTTTCTCGATTATGCTGTAAATTACGAATTTAGTGGACGAATTGAATATTTGACTAAGGAGAAAGGATGGGAGACTTAAAAATTCAAAAAAGATTAAAAACGCATAATAGAAAGAATTCAAATGTTAATAATAGCAAAGGAAATCTGTAGACTAGGCGTGACCTTAACCTGCGATGCATAAAATAGCAATTAAATGATTAAATCAATGAAATAAATGAAGAACGCATGGCAAACATAGACGAACATATCATAATAAGAAAAACTTGACAATTCAATTTTAATTAGGAGGAAGTTAATTAAAATATCCGAATAAAATATAATAAAACTGAGTGAATCGGAGAAGTTAACGATACAAAATCTACTCTGTAATAACGATTGATAATCATATAATAATGTTACATTCATATTACATTCGTATATTCTATTAATATGTATTTATCCATCGATAGATTCAGGATAAATCACGCATTCATCGAGCTTCACTCGTGTCGATGTTATCTGGATTATGAATTTCTTTATTTAGATAAATATATAAACAAATTGTTAAATATATAATGTTCTTATTTTAATTATAACAGAATAGTAAATAAAGAAATATAATTTTCATTACTTCTTACATAATCTTATTACATCTAAACAATAAATAAAAGGAAGGTAGTATATTTTTACAATACTTTTGACGAATAAAAAAAATTATTCGCGTTTAAAACAACGCATTATCGGCAAAAACCACAAGACACACGCGAAATCGACTTTTACTTTAACCGAAATTAAACGAACACGAAGAGCGAGAAGACCTTAACCGGAGCTATCAAAACTCGATGCAATAAAATAAAATACAGGGAAATATATAAATCGCGAGAAAAATCCAGGAAAAACGTATGGCTTTGTCCGCAAACGGTGTATTCGTTATATCTGTCGCCTTTATTACCGATGATTGACAACATACAAAGCCGATATGCAGAACAAAAATTCGCTGAACCCTCTGCGTATATCAACCTTAAAGTTAAGAGACCGTCGAACGTCGAAAAGTCGACAAATCGATTTTCTTACTTCGCTTCGTGTCCCGGAATCATTTTCCTAAAAATTTCATATTTTCCACGACGCGTTCATTAATTCTTTCTCAAGAATCATTGCCACTGAAACCTATTCGACAATCGACATAAAAAAAAACATATCAAAAAATGACACTAATTATCATTGTCCGAACAACGATCTCGACATAATTAAGGCGTAGTTTTCGAAACGATTAATCTCATCGATGTTCGTTTGCAACTTCCGAAAACGAAACTCCGAGGCTCGCTGCCTCTCCAATCTCTCTCCCTCCATTCTTCCAGCCTCCGATCCTCCTCGTGCCGACTCGAGCGCGTATCGCGCATGTGCCTTCGACCTCTCGGGTACGTACGGTCCTTCTCGTCGTCGGCGTCGTCGTCGTCGTCGTTGTCGGGCGTTGGAGCGACAGGACACCCGGACCGATCTCTCTCGGCCTCAGAACCGTCCAGTAAGGCCGAAATGCCTTCGTCCTTCCGAAGGTGCGCGGAATATAATCCACGAGTGATGTGGAAACGTGACAGAGTCACGAGATTGGCGGGGAGCGAGAGGAAAGGTCGTCGGGCGCATCGATCGAACGAAAGTACGCGAAGGACTCATTCTCTTCTGTTTCAGATTATGACGTGGCGGCACGGGCCGGTGTTGTCAACGGCGTGGGACCGACGAAGGGACGGATGAAGCGGAAGAAGGTGAACGTCGACGAGGAGGAGGAGGACGACGACGACGAAGAAGAGGAAGAGGAAGAAGAAGAAGAAGAAGAAGAAGAAAAAGAAGATTACGAAGCAGTAGAAGTTCGAGTAGGAGCGGTATCGTTCACGAGAAAGAGAAAAAATCGACGTTCCGTCGATAGGAGGACCGTGCGTTTGAGAAAGAAAAGCAGAAGCAAAGTACCAAGAGGAGTCGAAAGAAGAAAAAGAAGAAGAGCAGGCAGGGACGGAGAAGGCACAGGAAGAAGAGGCTAGAATCTCCAACTAGAAGAAAAAGAGGAGAGACATCGGAAGAAACAGAATACGAAGAAGAAGAAGAGACAGGAAGGTCTATGCCGTGGTCAACGTCATCGCGAGCGTCGTGTACGTCGTCCATGGTGATGATGGCGTTGTCCCGGATGCCGTCGTACCGATGCTGAGCAACGAGAGAGGAAGATACGAGAAGGAGGCACTGGCGGAGGGCGTCGAGCGTAATGGGAACGCCGTGGTTTCGGGCCCGGTGTTGTCGTCGTCGTCGTTGTCGTACACGGTGCCCTACATCAGCACGGAACAGGGCTTCGTGTTGGAGGGTGGCGGTACGACGACGCTGCGTCGGCTCGGTGCGGCCGTTGGCGGCGGCGGCGGCGGTGGTGGTGGCGCGGCGTCGTCGTCCGTCGTCGGCTGCATCGGCGGTTTCGGTGCCACGGTACTGACCGGAGTTGCTGCTGGTAGTGGTGGCGGTGGTCGTAGCAGCAGCAGCAGCAGCGGCGGTGGTGGTGGTGGTGGTGGTGGCAGTGGGGGATTTGGTGTTCTATCGATGGGTCTGGGTAGCGGGGGTCTGTCGGGCGGGGGCGGTGGTGGTGGCAGCGTGCTGATGTCGGGGGGCGGCAGCAGCAGCAGCAGCAGCAAAGAGGTACGATACGCGCCGTTCTCGTCGACGTCGTTGATGCCTTTGTCGTCTTCGTCGGCGGCGGTCGTGGTGACGTCGTCGTCGTCGTCGTCGGTGGTGTGTCTACCGGCGTCCGTACCTCTACCGCCACCGCCGTTGCCGCCACCTTTGCCACCGCCGCCGCCGCCGCCACCGCCACCGCCGCCACCCCTGCCGCTGCAGATGCAGCAGCAGCGTGCCTTCTCGAGGTCGATGACGTCCCTGCCGCCGGAGCCGTTCATGATCATGCGTTCGAAGGCTCTCAATCGACGCGTCTCTATAAACGTGGGCGGCGTGAAGCACGAGGTCCTCTGGCGTACGCTCGAGCGGCTGCCCCACACGCGACTCGGCCGCCTGAGGGATTGTAACACGCACGAGGCGATAACAGAGCTCTGCGACGATTACTCGCTCATCGACAACGAGTACTTCTTCGATCGGCACCCGAAGTCCTTCAGCTCGATATTGAATTTCTATCGTACCGGTAAGCTCCACCTCGTCGACGAGATGTGCGTACTGGCCTTCAGCGACGACCTCGAGTATTGGGGCGTCGACGAGCTCTATCTCGAGAGCTGCTGCCAGCACAAGTACCATCAGAGGAAGGAGCACGTGCACGAGGAGATGAGGAAGGAGGCGGAGTCCCTCAGGCAACGGGAGGAGGAGGATTTTGGCGAGGGCAAGTGCGCCCAGTATCAGAAGTGGCTTTGGGATCTGTTGGAGAAGCCGACCACTTCCATCGCCGCGAGGGTGAGTTTTGAGAGTGTGGGGAACCGACGGGATCGTTTCTCCGAGCCGACTTTCGAGCGATCGACACCTTCGTTCGAACCACCCTCGACACGTTCCTTCCTAAAAGTTCGTCCGTTCCCCCTTCATCGCGATTCGGTCCGCGCGCCTTTCGCCTTCCTTTCGATTCGTTCTCTCTTCCTTGTCCTCCTTCCTCGTTGCGTGTCGTTTTCTTTTCTTTTCTTTTTATTTTATTTTTATTTTTTTTTTGGTGTACCCAAGGGCAACCGTGCACGTGGGAGAAGAACGGATGGATCGAGGAGGGATCGCGTCCGATTCGTAATCGAGATCGCGCGCCACGTGGTCGTTTCGCACTGATCGAGTGCCGCGTTCACGGAAATTCGTCGAGTCGTCGCGGCACGATATTCGCGCTAAAAAGATCGCGTGATCGTTCGTTGTTCGACGAGTTGTATCTATTGTGTATATATATATGTGTGTGTACAGGATTGCGCCTTTTGTCACACATTCTATATCGTGAATGTATGCTCGTACGCTTCTCCGTCTTCGTTGTACCCAAATTTTTCTACCGATTGCGATATCCAAGCGTGCTTGTGTGTCCTCGTCGTGACGATTGCGATGATCGTGTCATGTTTTTTTCTTCTCAATCTTTGCCGCACTTCGATTCACCTTTTCTCTCTTTCTCTGTATCTCTTTCTTTTCTAACGCCAGCGTGAATGCACACTTGATTGTGTTCCTCGTTGCATCGCGACTCGATGAAACAGCACCGTTTTACTTCTCACGTGTTTGTAACTTCCCGCTTTGTGGTAAATATCGTTCGTGGCTTCGGCCTTCCATGTGCGATTCGTGCTTATATTTTTTATTTCTTTTTTTTTTATTCTTCGTTACGAACGAATCTACGGACATCTATGAACCGTAGGCTCGCTGAATCATCTCGCGATCTATATCTCGTGACTCTCGAAGGTAGCGACAAGGGAAAAGTAACGATTAAAAGCGAAAGGAGAAAGAATATTTTCTCCATTCTTCACGACGTTTCTTAAAGC
>JAITYT010000560.1:639060-650072 GCA_025433975.1 Liostenogaster flavolineata | reverse complement strand
TCTCTCTCTCTCTCTCTCTCTCTCTCTCTCTCTCTCTCTCTCTCTCTCTTTTGCTCTTTTGCTCTCTTGCTCTCTGTATTCGCTCTTTTTTTAAAAAAAAATTTTTTTCTTGTCTCTCGTATACCTTCATTCTTCTTACGAAAGTTCGAAACAAGTATTACCCATGAACGACGACTCATGAAAGACGAGGATTGATCGTTCGTTATTATCAACAACGTCGTCGTCGTCTCGTCATCGTCGTCGTCGTCATCGTCGTCGTCATCGAACGGTCGGAAACGTGTCCTTGTTAAAACGTCTGTCAAACGATCGGAGGTCCTTCGTCCCTGTCATCCTTTACCCCCGCCCTCCATCGGCTAGGATCTAAGGTCTCGATCATCTTCTATCGTCTCTGAATTCATCAAGTCCGATACTCGAGGAGTGACTGCAACTTTCGTTTCCTTCCTTCGATCCTGGCGACTTTTCGCGTCGCTCGGATCCCATTCGATCACGAATCGATCGCATTTTTCGTGAAACGTATTCGCGCCATCTTAACCTCCATATCGCTCGTTTGAGAAAGCTCGAAGCTTTTACATCGACTCGCATCGCCAAACGGATCGTCTCTTCGAGTTTAATTCCAAGGATCATCGAATAACACGGCGGCGTTGTTACGTGCAAATTCGAGACCGTGAGACGCCTACGCATTCAATCCAATGTGAAAATTCGTGGACGTTCTTCTTCGGTCTTCTAACGAGAATCGAATTTTCATCGTTACTCCTTTCTCCTTGCGTGAAAGAAAAAGCGATTATCGTACGAATTTATTCGGTTTGGAAAGTCATTCGGCGATGAAGTCTGCGGATTGTTCGATCGTTAAAATTCAGGATTCTTTCGTAAGGAATCGTCGTTCTTCTCTCTTCTTCTTCCTCTCGGAGCTTCTTAGCGTTCTTTTCGTGTCGATTCTCGACTGGATTTTCCTCGAATTCGATTGGGCTCCATCGATTGATCGTACGTTGCTTCTAAGACGTGATCGATTTGCAATTTACATTTTTCTCGCTTTGCATATATTATATATTGGGTATCGTACGAGAATGTATTGTATTACGCTTTTTGTCGGCTAATTGTAAATTGACTATTTATTTATCCGACTTCTACGAGCTCGTGCTATGAATCTTTGTCCTTGGATTAGTCTTCAACGTGGTACGATCGTATAGGCGAAGATTCATAATCAACGACGATTTCGTAAAGCAGTCCAATAAACGCGATCGAAATTTTTTACTTAATACGAAAGTTTGACTGCTGTCGACCGTTCCTCCTTCAATTTATCTATTTTTTCTGTCGATTTTTTCCAAAATACATTTACGTACGTATGAATTAACAATTGCTCGTAGGAATTGCTCTGGTAATTTTAATTCATCGAGAGAGATATCTCGTCAAGATCTAAAAATTGTTTGATTTTTTTCTTTAATTTCTTGTCGAACGTATTTTAACATCACGGCGCAATCGTTTTTCTCGTTCTTCGTACGAACGTACCGTACGTTTATTGGACGGCTGATCGAAGGAAGGAGTTAAAAGCTTCGTTGCGTATTGCTCCGCTTTTCGCTTCGGCGTTTTGGTTATAGCGCGTGCGTTGAATTTTGTACGTTGCTTCGTTCTCTATTCTTTCGATGGAAAAATATCGCTCGAGTGTGTCCTCCTTCTCTTTACAGGCTCGAGTCTTCGCCATTTGGAACTCGCTTTTGTATTTTATATCGATGTTTCTACGTTCCTCTTCCTCGAGCAACGATACGCGTTCGAAACGCATTTTCATCGATATCGGACGGAATTTTCTCTCGATCAAGAATATCGTTCGTCAAGGCAACGCTAGGTTTTCGTGAAAATTCGACAAAACATATTATCGTAATCGATCGATATCCGACTTCTCGAAATCTCTCCTCTTCTTTCGCGTACGATCGAATTGACATAAGATCGTAGTGGGTGTTTGCTCGTGGCAACAGACACGTTTCGCCTCTGCTCGTTGAAGGATTCGTTCGGTAGCTCTTTAGGAAGGAGATCAACGATAGAAACGTCCAAGATGTAAGAAGCGACTACGTGAACAAAGCGTAAGCTTCTTGTTGCTTCCCGAGGCTCCAACGAAAGAATCGATCGTTTCTCGAATAAATTGCGACGACTTTGGTCCGCTTGAAAAATAGGAAAAGCTCGCAAACGAAGTAGACATTGACGTAAGTCATCGCGCGAATCACGCGAACCACGTCGTTCGGTGGTCAAAAGCGCCGCGGCGATCGATTACGCATCTATCTCGATCGATTAATCTCGATTTCGATTAGTTGTTCCGTGGATGTAAATTCCAAAGTTTCCCAGTTTGATCGGTTGATACGTCGCTTTTGCAGGTGATAGCTGTGATATCAATACTCTTTATTGTGCTTTCGACGATCGCACTAACTCTCAACACCATTCCTAGTATGCAAGTGAATGATGAGAAGGGGAACTTTCAAGACAATCCGCAGCTCGCCATGGTGGAGGCGGTGTGCATAACGTGGTTCACCCTCGAGTACATGCTTAGGTTCAGTGCCTCGCCGGACAAGTGGAAGTTCTTCAAGGGAGGTCTTAACGTGATCGACCTACTGGCGATACTGCCGTACTACGTATCTTTGTTCCTGGTCGAGACGAACAAGAACGCGACCGACCAGTTCCAGGACGTGCGCAGGGTAGTGCAAATCTTTCGTATAATGCGGATCCTGAGGATCCTGAAGCTGGCCCGCCACTCGACCGGGCTCCAGAGCCTCGGTTTCACCCTGCGTAACTCGTACAAGGAGCTGGGCCTGCTGATGCTCTTCCTGGCGATGGGCGTCCTCATTTTCTCGAGCCTCGCCTACTTCGCCGAGAAGGAGGAGCCCGGGACCAAATTCATAAGCATTCCAGAGACCTTCTGGTGGGCGGGCATCACGATGACCACCGTCGGATACGGCGACATCTACCCCACGACCCCGCTCGGCAAGGTGATCGGCAGTGTGTGTTGTATATGTGGTGTCCTGGTAATCGCGTTGCCCATTCCCATTATCGTCAACAACTTCGCCGAGTTCTACAAGAACCAGATGAGACGGGAGAAGGCCCTTAAGAGGCGGGAGGCCCTGGAGAGGGCCAAGAGGGAGGGCAGCATCGTCTCTTTCCATCACATCAACCTGAGGGACGCCTTCGCCAAGAGCATGGACCTGATCGATGTCATCGTCGACACCGGTAAGCGACGGACCGTTAGAGGCCAACCGCATTCTTATCGCCTTATCACGCGTCGATCGTTATCGCCTTTATGCTTTCACCATCTCTCTCTCTCTCTCTCTCTCTCTCTCTCCTCCACTTATCGTTTCTTATCATTTTTAATCCAAAATCCTTCCTTTCCTCCTCTTCTTTTTCTTCTTGGTCTCGCAAGTTTCATCCAAGGGCCGTCGTATCGACCTCTCATCAACGGACGAGTTTCGAGGGACAAATCGTCCTCGAGGTCGTCCTCGTACGAAAAAGCTACGCGCGTCAATCGTCCTAACGTTCTCGAGGGTCGCGGAGGTCTCGAGGAGAGAGAGGAGGCTCGCCAACCGATCGAAAACGCCGGGGTGTCGCGCGCAGGCGCGCGCCTTCTCGATGAGAAGACGATCGCCTCTTCGGAGCGCCATCGAGAGAACCGAGTCGATGAATTTTTTCTCAAGAATTCGCCAGACCGGCCGATCGATCGAACGAGTCTCGGAAAATGCGAGAGCCGTTTTTCTCTCGTCTCGTTGCATTATCGCGGTCACCTAAAATTCGGATGTCCAATTTTTTTGCTTCTAGCTCCGGAGGAAATGTCTAATGTTAACGTTAAAAGCACAGCAGCGGCCAAACTCTTGTCAAAAGTTAAGCGAACGCGATATCGCGTACGCTCCTACGATCTCGATGAAACACCCCTCCAACCAAATATCCTTCAAACCTTCGAGACGTGCAACAATCTCCAACTACGAAACGAAGCTTTTAGCCCTTCGAGATAATTTCCGATGAATTCGACGACGAATCGATCCATCGATCGATCGGTCCTTCTCTCTCCTCCCACCGCGAGATCTCCTCAGTTTCACCCGTTTCATCCTCCCTCGATCATCTTCCATGGTCCTTCATCGTGTTCCGTGGCGGGCGCGCGAGTCGTCGTAACGACCGAGCGCGAGTCGAGCAGGTGAAACGCGGCCGAGCGAGCAGCGCCAGCCCCGTCTCCATCTTGGTGCGCCTTAGACAGTCCTTAGGACTTACGGAGAGCGGATCGCAGGTGCACCGACCGTGTTTCCAGGTCACAACATGTCCGGGGTCGACGGTAACAGCACGGAGGGTGAATCCGCATGCGGGCGTGGCCCCGCCCAGACCGGTCCCGGATGTTATCGTAACTATGAGCATTACAGCCTATCCCGGCACCGTCGTAGCGCCTCATCGTGCTTCCCGAATCTACCGAACGACATGCCGCAGACGCCGGACAGTCCGAACAGACGACTGTTAGACTTCGCCCAGACGAGCGTGCCCCAAGGCCAGAACGACGACTATTATCACGACGAGGTGGTACCGACTTTGGCCCAGCACGCCAATCAGGGAAACACGACGCCGAGCGTAAGTCGCACGTCATCCCGGGGACGCGTCGTCGTCCTCTTCGTCCTCCTCGTCCTCGTCGTCCTCGTCTCGATCGTCGATCGCGTAGGAGAAGGAAAAATAAGAGAGAGAACAATGGCGACGATAGGGTTTCGTCGATGAGGATGTTGACGACGATGACGATGACGACGACGACGACGACGACGCGTTTCACGCTCTCAACGTGTTTCTTTCGAACTTTCTTTCTTTCTTTCTTTCTTTCCTTTGTCGCTTTCAGTTTTCCTTTCACCTTCTTTTTCTTTCCACTTTTTCTTTCGACATTTTGACTACCACTTGGTCGAAGACGCGTGGGCATTTAGGTACATGCATACACGCGAGTACAGCTTCCTCCACGATACGCGTACGCGCGTGTGCTTCCCCTTGCGTGTGTGCGTGTAGTGGCGCGGTGCGCGGGTGCGCGCGCCACGTACTTTCTCCTAGTCGTTTGTCGATGTTGCTCTTGTCGTTATCGTAAGCGTCATTGTTGTTGTTCTTGTTGTTGTTGTTGTTTTATCGGTGTTGCTCGTGATCGCGCGCGATCGACTGGAGCGCGCGAAGAGTCCGTGGGCTTGTCGAGGGCCGTTTTGGGTTATCGCGGTAATTGACGTCGGTTTAAAGACTCTCTTAAATATTTATTTCAACGTCTAATCGACGATCGAACGGCCCTTTTAACGGATATTTATTTTAATGGAGAGTTTTCGTCGATTCCGCCAACTCCCGCAAGTCTTTCACCTCTTTTCGAACGTAACTGCTCATCGCTTCGAGGAAAACATGGCGGTGAAGATAGGAAGTGCGAGAGTATCCTCGATTTTCATTCGATAGCCCTGCCGACTCTTCGCCCGCTTACGCGAGTCGACGTGCGCGTACGTACGTGTGGCTGTGTGCTTGCGTCTACGCGTGTATGTACGGACGAACGCGCTCTCCGTCTATGTACGTACATACGTGCCCACGCGTAACGCGTAACTGTGTTGGGTGTCGTGCGTGATCGCGGCGTCGCGCGTAGTGACGTCGACCGAGGGCGAGCGGATCGCAACGCAACGACCTCCACGAAAACCGCCATCTTAGTTGCAAACGCACGACGATCGTTGATCACCGATCCTGCGAAACTCTTTTACGATACCTGCGCCGATCGTACCCGATCGATTTGTTCCCTTTCTCTTCTTTTTCTTTCTTTGTCCTGTCATCGAACCTTCGATCAGCAGCGCGACGCGAGTCGATGATAAGTTCGCCTTCGTCGAAGGACACGACGATTTTTCCGTGATTTCGGCGTCGATCGACGACCATACGCTTCGTTTCCGCTCTCGTCGGAAAAAAAATCGCGCTATCGAAGCTAAGAACGCACGACGATCGCATTCGAACGATCGACTTCTTTCCTATTTTTTTTTATTTCCCCGTTCGATAAGACAGGTGTCCATCGATGGACACGACGATTTTCTCGTGACTTTGGCATTGATCTCAAGGCAACGAGATCAACGAGAACTTCTTTTTGCCCGTTAGACGAGGAGACGCGTACGAAGTAAACTAGGGAAAGAAACGAAAGATTTCGACGAGGTAACGATTGCTCCGTTCCAAGAGACGATTGTCTCGCTTTCAATGACACGCGACGCGCCATTTGTCGCGAGCGCAACCATTTTGTTTTTTAAAGGATTTTCCTAGAAATAAGGGGAAAATTATATCTTCGAAATACTTTCGAAAAAGCTCGCGACTTTGTAGGAGTCGTGCGTATTTTCGGATTGCCTAGCAATCTTTTTTTTGATACCTTTTGATACATTTTCCACGTCTTTCGTATTTCGAGGCTACCTCTGCTTCCATCTTTCTTCTCTTTTCTTTTCCTTCCTTCTTCGTTTCGAAAGGACACCGTCTTATCGTCCGAACGAATTCCATCGACACGCAACGAGCGTCCGCTCATCTTTTTCTTCTTTTTCTCCGTTGTCTTCCTCCCGTCTGTTTCCTTGGAATTTTCCTTTCGAGCTGTCGCACGCTAATCTCTTCTTCCACATCGTCGCCTTCGAACGAAGGGGCAGCGATGCTCCTCGTCGCATCGACGATTGTTCGGAAACTTCTCTGGATCTACTTGATCCTCCTTGACTCGACTTGACCTCACTTGCTTCCTTCTTACGACATAACGAAATTACTGCCTTCGAAGCGATCGATGAAGTCGCTTGCGAATCGTAAGCTTTCACGCACCAATGGACTTTCGAAAATGCCTTTCGAGTCGCCGGTGAGGGGATGGTCGAGTTTCGCCTCGATCCTCCGAAGATGAAGTTTCTCGCGGGTCAGCGACGATCGATCCAGGATTCGAGGGTTGTTCGTTCCTTTCCTTTCGTGGAAGGTTCGGACGAAAGTCGTAAATCTTCTTATCGCGCCAAGTTTTCGCAGACACGATGGGCGCGCCTCTGCTATCGACTTCCCAACGTTGCGACGCGAAAGGGATGATTTGGAATTTCTTAGGCGACGAGACCTCGTGGATAAGCCGCTGGTGACTCACGATGTACATTGCTGTTCACGAGTCACTCGATGCTCGCCTGTACCGAAGACGATGATTGATAACGCGAATAAAATGCTTCGAATTGATTACAATATTCAATCAACGTTTGATTATTCGTAAATCGATCGATTTATTCATACGCTCGATGATCGTTGTATTCGACGTTCGAACGTAACCTTATTATTTTATATACACGATGCTAAATAACGTTTAATAAAAAGACGTCGTCTTGTGGATACTTTGCTTTTTTTGGCTGTGGATATTCGTATCGATCCAAATCGTTACATTCGTACGAGAGGAATATTTCGACGACAAGAAGGTGCTCGTTAACCCTTTCGCTATCAACGCCGTGCCAAAAGTGGAAACGTTAAGCGATCTTCGGTATTCGAGGTCAAGTCTTTCGTCGAACTTCTCTCGAAAATAAAAATAGTGATCATGATCGAGCAATAACTTTTTATAATAATATTTTCTACGAAACTTTTCAAAACACGGATACACGCACAATCCAACTTTTGAGTCTATTTTTGTGGCGGGTGACCGTTGTTAATTAATTACTTTCGATAGAATCTTTTTTTATCAATTTGCCTGAAGGTTCAGTGACGTTTGGACGTGATGTACATTTATGTGTATAACGTTTCCGTAATCGCTTGGAAACGAGAACGTCGTTTGTTCTTACTCTTCGACTTTGCTCTCGAATCGATCGTTTCTCGTCCTTATCATCGTCATTGTCATCATCGTCTGCTTCGTGATCTAAATCTTCTTTTTTGTTCTTTCAAACTTTGCTTTTTCGATGTTTTCTCTTTCAAGACTGTCGACGATGGATTCTTTGCGCTATTCTTATAGCGCAGAGGTTAAACGTTCCAACATCGATGCGGAACGTTAGATCGAATTATAAATAAGTTTCTAACGCGGTGAGCGAGTTGCGCTTTATACCCGATGCACGACTGTTTATCGTTAAATTCGAGTGATGGGTGTAGAATTACATCATCAAATAATCATAAACGATACATAACGAGCGCAAACAGTTCGCGTAAAAGCCCACGACTACAGATTTCATGGGGGTTTATAATCGTTAACACTTTCGTTGATGCTGGCGGACGATAAAGGCTTCGACTTTTATTAATAGACGGTCTCATTAAAATTGAATTAAATATACGAAAAAACTATAGCAACCGTAGCTTTGATTTAACTTCTTTGTTAGACCTTGTCCTCGTTCCTTCCGATAGTGTCGTAACGAGTTACTCGAACGCTCAGAAAATGCAACATCGGAGACTCGTCAAAGCGAAACGCGTTTTTAATGCGAATAACCGTAATGATTTCGTAGGGGGGAAAAAGAGTCGTATACGGTCGATATTTTCGAGTAGGTACTTATCTTATGGGTACCGATATCGCGCGACAGTCGCATTATACGTTGCGGTGAATTTTCGTCATGGTCGCTGTCGTATGTTTTTGCTTATCGACGACTGACGAAGATGTATGCGTGTTCGTCGTTATGCCAGGCCAGAAGGAAGGAGAGGCACGAAGGTGGCGATTCGACCGAATAAAACAGCGGATCGACGTTATCCGGGGTACTTTTCTGTAATTCGTGTTCCAGATCGATGCGAACGACGAAGGTGAGACAAAAATAATAACGATTCGATTCGCCTTCGAGTCTTACGAAAAGTGTCTAGAGAGAAAAAAGAGAATTTTATCGCGTCACGAAATTACTTCAATCCTCTGCGCGGATCTCATTTGCGGATATAGAATAAATAAAATAAAGATGTTACCACGACGTTAATTATTTTTTTTAAATTTAGAATCAACACTCGAAAAGATATAAATTATTTTTACCAGAGCTACGCAAAGTTATTATAGATTTTAAAAAATTTAAATACCGCGAACAAGCTCCCAACGTTTAAATTTCTGAACTAGCTCGAAGGGTTAAATTTTACGTACGACGGAAAAAGCAGAATCTTCGAAGCGTCTTATTTTGAACGCGCGTGAAGAACGATCGATGGAATCGATCTACGCGTTTCTCGGTTTCGCTTAAGTTCTGCGCAAAAAATGCATCGTTACGTCGCTTCGTGAACGAATTCGGATTCCACGTAGAACGGAAAGCAGCGAAACGCGAGGGAAGAAAATCCTTATCGGAAGGACCCTTATTATCGCCGTTCGATTTGCGAGTCGCATTGGCGTCTAAACGCGAGATAAATGGCGAGCGGAGGGAAAAAACGTAGGTGGGAAAGTGCGAATGGGAGAATCGAAGGAGAAGATAGTCGCGCGACCTCGCGAATCTCGAATCGTGAGTCGATCTTGTCGGTGTCGTTAATAAATCAGAGTACGTCGCTGGATCGACCGCGGCCTGCGAATCGAGACCCGACAAATTTGATCGATCTTTTAGCGATATTAACAACGAATTCGATAATGTCGCGCGTATTTGCACGAATCGATGCGCGAAGGGCAAAGGTAATTAATGTGCCAATTAATGCGTTATTAATGACTGCTGATTCGTCATACGCGATGAATAACGGTGTTAACCAGTGAAACGAGTCGCGACGATCGATCAAAATCTCTCGTTCGTTCCGATTTGGATCAGCAGGAAGTAAAACTGGCCACGTGGTCGAACGCGCCTCGGTCGGGCACGTTACTCTTAAAATAGCGAGTAATGCGCCTTGATAAAACGATGAATCACGAGTTGGACTGTCGCGTGGATCTTAGAACGCGATTCGATCGCAATGATTGTTCTGTAAAATCGGTTTGTCCTACGAGTTTTTTCGTTCGAATCGTGGATATATTTCGCTCGCTCGTAACTTAATCGCTGCTGTCATTAACAATCGCGCGATTGTAATTTACAGTTAAATTTATGTACCAAAAACGATTTCACATCCACATTTTTCGAAATCAAACATAATTGCCTATCGCGAATCCGATTACTTAGAAAAAAAAACCCTTTGCCGAGTGCAAAGGGTTAATATTCGGTCGTTGGTTGTTTCGCGTGTCAACGACCTTCGTTCATCTCCCTTCGTGTCAATTCGATCCAGTCCTTATCCTCGAATTCGAAATTACATCGATCGGAAACTAATCAACGAGACGATCCTATCAGATACGTGTATTTATTTCTTAGATCTGGCTGACCGTCAGATCCGCCATATTTCAAATTTTCTTCGTGACTTTTTGATTTTACTATTAAGTAAAAAATTGATTACACGCTCTTCGACGTATTTTCGAATAAAAGACGGAAGTAAATGTCGTACGTACGCGATCGCATCGATATTTCGATGTCGTTCGTATTCAAAATGGCCGTTCGTGCGTGGAACGTCGATGAGAGCCGGAACGCGTTTTATTTTCGGGCTGGTTTCTGTCTCTTGAGAGACAAACCAATTCGATTAGGAGTAATGGTACGCGTAGGACACGCGTTACCGATTAATCCAGACGGAAGAAGATAGTCGGAGACCGTAGATCGTTAAATTTACGAGCATCATCTGTTTCGTTAGATCGTCCTTCTCCTTCCTTCTCTCGTCCCTCTCGTTCTTTCGGCCACGTTCCTTACGATCGCGATCGAAACGAGAATAAAGTTGAGTTTCGATCGGCAGAAACCTGTTCTTTCATCGTCCCTTTGTACGTTCGCGCGCAGTCGAGAAAGAAGTAGGTAGGAAATCAAAGAGCGAGAGAGAAAGAGGAACAAAGAAGCGCGAGTCGACTCGTCGACGCCGATTTAATAAATAGATCGGCGCCTTCGAAGAGCCCTTGGCACGATAAGATATTCGCGATCGCGCATACGAAAATAAATGGAATAAGTTTCTCGAAGTCCTTCTCGCCTAAATAAGCATCAACCTTCGCCTTAGTCGTGCGTTTCCACGACGATCAGCATTAATGCTACGTTTTAAAGGGAGAAACTGCAATATTTATTTTTTCCCCATAAATATACAATAATCGTGAG
>JAITYT010000560.1:603841-615012 GCA_025433975.1 Liostenogaster flavolineata | reverse complement strand
CGCGACGCGACACGACACGAAACACGCGTCGAAATTACGAATATTATTTCACCGATGTTCACGCGTCGACGATCGGTTAAAAACTAACGCTGCGTAAACCCAATATCAGATACCTAGGTCGACCGAATATTGTTTCTATTTTTTTCGAAAAGATAACGAATCGTAAATAATTGTTAGTATTTCAATCAGCTTAGGTACTATCAAAACAATAACAAGGACAATTCGTTGAACTAAGACACTCCCTTCTGTTATTTTTTCGGTATATTTTCGTAAACGATCGAACGTCAGTGCGTTAAACGTTGAAAAATCCTTCTCCCTCGCAATATCGATTTGACACGCCTCTTATCCTATTTTTATCGTTTTTAATCGTCGTTTTAATGTCACTAACATTGCGGTTTCAAGGCGATCTTCGCGTCACGTAAAATCACGAATATTATCTTCGGATGTATCGACGCTTAAGCGGCTGACGTCCGTTGAAGCGTCTTAAACCTGTTAACGGGTATCGTCGCGATTCTGAGCTTTCTTCACGCTTAAAAGGTTCGTGCTACGCGTACAGAATGCACTTGCCAGTAAGTGCACTTACGCTCTTCTCTTTCTCGTTCGTTCCATCTCGTCTTTTCGCTACTGAATACAAGAGAAAGACTGTTTTACGTATGAATCGTCTTGGCGAATGCGGAGAAAAATTGCGAGAGTAACTTCGAACCTCGAGAATGCCAAATATCAATGGCCTTCAAAATCATTTCAAAGGATTTTCAAGAATATCAAACCGCAATGTGCGAGCTGTTCGTGTGTTTGGCGATATTTAACAAATGTCGATTCTTTCCGTTTTCACTCGACGCTCAAGTAACAAGCGTGCAAAATGATTACGACATCAATGTTTCCGACGACCTACTTCCTACTGTCCATCCTTCAGGTGTGATCCTTCGTTCGTCGTAGATCGAAACTAGCAAGAACTTATAACTACCGACCAGGCTTTTTGAAAATCGTTAATTGGATCTAATTAGCGTTGCAACCTTCGTGCGTTTCTGTGTCCATGTTTTTTGTTAACTGTCATATCTGAGTGTCCAAAAAGAAATAAGAAAACATGTTGGTTTGCGTTTGCATTTTTTACGTACGTACGATGAGAAGGACGATTATTCGAATCCATGGCTTAACTATAGCCAAGACCAATACCGAGATACGGGATCGATATTAATTGCTTTTTTTATTTTTTAAATATTTTTAATAATATATATCGCTAAACGAATGCGTATCCGCACATATTGGCGATTATTTTCAATCTGGCTAAAGCTTCTATTACATAATGATTATTAACGACTATGTTGTGTGCGCTATAGCGCACAGAGATTAATTTGTTCACTGCAGCTCGCAACTTTAGTATGCCAAGGATGGTTAGAGATTACTGGAACGAGTGCTTTCACCGAGTATGAAAAAAAGCTTCGGTGCAATTCGCTACAAAATTTTGCAACGTCCATCCCACGAATTACAAGCTCGTCCTTTTCGAACCGACGCTCGAATTTCACTGGGAACTTGCTCCAGATTCCTTTGATCTTGTACGTCGCTATGAAAACAAAAAAAGAGTCTTTAATCGGCCGAACGTACCTTTGATCAATAGGCTATTATCGTCGATGAGAGTTACGTGTGCATGTCGGGCAATCGTGCTTAACGACCGGGTATTACGTATTAATTATTGCACGGGGTTGATTGCAGAGTGGAAGACCGCGCGCGCAATTCCTCGACACAACGGAGAACAACAACAATCTGTATGGTGGTAGAGGAGGAGGGGGGTTACGAGGAGGACGGCCGCCATCGGGATTCGCACCTACCAACAGCCTAGTCTCCGCCACTCGCATCATCAATCATCATTTATTTGGATCTATTGCCGGTCCTAGACATTATACAGGTAAAAAGACGACGTCGTCGTCGTACAATGGCCGTTCGATCGTTCGCGATTCAAAGGACCATTATTTTTCCGACAGCTTATCTATGCACGTACCGTATTCAATACGTCTGAGACATCGAGCTAAGATTTAATAAAAAAATATTACAGATATTTCGTAACGATTCGAGCGATTATATGAAATTAATTCGTCGCGCATGTCCTGGATTGAATATTGCAGTCGAATATAGCGACGTCGAATAAAAATTAGATATAGATTTAACTAAACGGGATTGATGTTTCGTAACTGCGACATGAAATCGTCATAAAAAATGTTCTTTTTATAACTATTAATTCGGGAAAATTTTAATTGAAGATAATGCGAGTAAATTTAAAATTAAAATTGAATTTTCAATTAAGTCGATCGCGTTCTCTCATTAACGCTCGACGCATCTACTAGCATGGGTGTGACTATGCGAATTAATTCAGAATTTTTATCTTTCCGAATATAAACGCGATACGAGTACGGTAAAACGCTAAAACGACAAAATGATAATTAAAATTGAAATAAAAATCGTCCGAGCGGGACGATAACGTGAAATTATCGTCGAAGTTCGAACGTACAGTCGCTATCGTCTTTTTTCTTGGTCGTGTCGCTTCGTAAATCACAAAAAAATAAAGAATTAACGAACACAGAGTCGATAGCGCAAAACAAAGGCGACGGGACTTTTTTTACTGGATCAAAGTACCGTACCGAATATTCGTAACGTTTCATCCGGTATGTAAATCGGACTGTTCGACGAGGACTGGCCAGGCGCGGCAGGATCAATATTTTCTATACGCGTATGAATAAAAATTACTCGAACGTACGCGTTATCCAGCCTATTATATCATCGACGGAACAATAACGAGCACATGAGAAAGCAAAAAGTTCGCGAAAAAATTATCACGTACCGAAACGAACACAAACGTACGTAGGCGTGTTGGCAATGGAACGATCGCGATATGTGTTCGAGACAAAGGCGTTTCCAGGCAATATAATATGAACGGTGAAGCAAAACCTACGCTGAATCGTTTCGGAAAGGCACTTTTCCCCGAAATAAATTGAAATTCCAAACGGTCGATAGTTACGTAACTCTTTGAATGATTTATGTAAATTGAAATCGGGGATCTTCTCGAGCGATCTTACCTTGAGTCGCGATTCTCGAGAGTTCGATTAGGAGACTTTCGTAAGTAACTGAAGTTTCCGAGGGTCGAGCAAAGGATATGTAACTACTTGATCGATGAGAATTTCCTGTTCGTTCCGTATCCCCTTCTTCTTCTTTAATCCCACGATGGATCTTCGTTCCACCGAATTTTCGCGATAATTCGTGAAATAACGCGCGACGTAGGTAACAAGATTTTAAACGACCTCGTTTCAAAGAATTTCTTCCTTGAACCGACGATTCTTCTAACCGGGTGTCGAGTGTACGGAAAAATACGCTAAAAGTAAGGAAAAAGAAAATCCGAAAATGATGAGGAAAAGATCGTTCAACGACCTTCGCGATGGCTCCGTATATGCATCGTCGTTTTTATCTCGGCAAAAAGGCGATGCTCAAAATATCCTCTTGAAAAGTACCAAAAGTTCGAAATTGGCGCGTAGCGCTGAACTCTTGCCAAATGTTTCATTAAAACATTGTCAAACGCGTATCGCGAACGTTCCTTAAATGCCTTTTCTAAAAGCATTTTACAACTGAAGAACGATTTGGAATAAACGTTAGCGTTTATCGGTGACATTTGCTTTAATGTTCCTTGGCAAACGAAATGAACATAAGGGAGAATGACGAGTTAGTTCATCGACAATTCGGTAATCTGTTTGAAGTGACACCGTCTAACGTTTGAGTGTCGCAAAGGGATCAAAGTAGCAACGGTCAATTCGTCAACGACAGATACGAGTCGTCTTTTGGAATAGTTCCGACTTGGTTAATCGTGTTAGCAATAGTTCGAAAAATCTTGTCTAAATGGCTTCGGAATGTCTAAAAATATTACGATAAAAAATAATCATTAATGTTTAAACGATATTATCAACGCGGTAGAATATTAGATACTTTTCGTCGAGAAATCCGAAGATCGTCCTTCCATTCGAATTCTTAGCCCAATGGTCAGATATTGCCTGCAATCGGACCGCGGCATATTTAACCTGTTAACTGAGTATGACGACATTTTTCGTCATCGAAACTTAAAATTTTCAAATCAATAAGTTAAAAACAATTTATTTTTATTACTTGAGGTACGATGACGTTACTTATCACTGCGAAAGAAAAGTCTCCGGTGTGAAACGAGTTTGACAAAATTTGATTCGCCGTTTGACAGATTAAACAAATCAAATCTCTAATTGAAAAACGACCAAAGATTCAATCGCGAGATGATAATCCGCTACGCCTCGAGACGACACGAAAGATTCGATCGTAATTTCAGGTACGAGCAACGCCGAGAGCAAGCTCTCCTTGTCAGCCGATTCGATAGACAGCGAGGGTGTGCCGTTCATAGATCGACACCGGGTATCAAAATCGATCCTCAAGAAGTCCGAGAGCAGCAACAATTATTACTGCGGTACGAGCGACTCCGACACCGAGAAATTAATAACTGACAACGCCTCGACGATGAGCATGTGCGACAACGAGACCAGCGCGTGCGACGCTCCAACCAGCGGCACTCGAACGACGAAGCAACCAGTGTCGCCGCTATTGTCGAGGCAGGTCCTCGAGTCGATCTTCAGAACGAACAACAACGCCGAGAGGGAGTACGCGACCGAGCAGATCGAAGGCAAGAACTGCCTCGCGAAGATACCCAAGTTGATCTTCGACGACGTTCTCGAAGGTACTCGAACGTTTTCGAGACGATCGACGCTCTTGTCGTTAACCGCTAGAGCAATATCGCGCGCGCGCGCGCGCGTGTGTGTGTGTGATATTGGTGATCACAAAATTCTTTAGAATCTTCGAGTTTTACCCAAGAAGTGTCAGAAGTAACGAGTTACACGATATTCGCGTTAAGCGATTTTCGAATTACATGGGAAAAAATGTATCAAAAAGAAAAACGTGGGAACCAATTAATTAAACAAATTAACTCGCGAAACCGTCTAACTCGAGGCTTTCCTATACATATAATAGCATTACAGGCACGCAAAAATCGCGTTATAAAAATATTCAAATATCTTCGAGACGATCGCTCTTGTCGTTAACTGCCAGAGGAATAGCGCGTGTGACCACGGAATAATTTTAAGAAGTTTCGAGCCTATATACTCGAAGTAACCCCCGAGTTACACGACATTCACAACACAGTTTAAACAATTTTCGAATTACATGGGGAAAAATGTATTTAAGAAAAAATCGCGGAAACCAATCGATCGAAACCGTGTAACTCGAGGGTTTCCCTGTGCACAGCATTACAAAGATACTCGAATCGATCTTCGACGACGTTTTCGTAGGTACTCGAAAGTTTAGGAAAAAGTAATCGTTCTTGTGGTTAAACGTTAGAGAAAGCGCGCGTGTAGTACCGATGATCGCGAGGCTCTAGCAAGCGTGCGAGTTCGTACGCAAAGAAACGAACGGATACACGGACATTGAGACGTTTTGGAAGGTATAAACCTCGAAAAGTTGTCGCGCTTCTGACGGGCACGCGATTGCTGCTCTTCCAGAAGTTTCAAGAAGTTTCTTTCCGTCTTGGCGCGTGACAATGCTCGGTGTCTGCATTGTATCGGGTCGCGTCATAAATAGCTTTCGTTTTCCACCCACCTTCGTTTTACTCTCTTAAAAGAAGGTCAAGAAGTTGACGGTCATTACGTAACCGGAGGGGCCACTTATCTACTCGCGTACCTACAACAGGCACCAACAAACGCGTTGCCTGCAACGCGACTCATTTGCGTCCTCCTTCGAGTCGTTCGCATCCGTTCTCTATTTAGGAATACCGAGCGTTATGCCCTGTACAGCCCGCAGCCTCGAAAACTTCTCCGGCCTTTCGCGAAGCTCTTTTAACAGTTTCGACGAGTTTCCTTCCATTGTTTTTAAACGACATCGAGCAGTAGGCTTCTCGTATCCTCCGTAACGATTACGCGCTCGACGTTCTCAGAAAACGATGACGAAATATTCGTAAGGGAAGCCAGGATACTATTGTTCGTATTTATATTCGATCGATTTATCGACAGGCTCGAACCTCGAAGCCTCTATTAATACAGCGGGCGCCTATTGGCGGCCTCGACGCGTAACGAAATTCTACATTAATTCTGGCAACCGAGTCTCCGCAGTTCCGACTACCGCGTCATCCGTTTCGAGTCTAAACTGTGCAATGCACTGCGCGTATTCGCGTGAGTGCGTATCGTGTACGTGTTCGCAACGTAAACGACGCGTGTGCGAGTAACTCGAGGTAGCCCGAAACAGACCCAACGAGCATACAAATTTTCATTAAAATGAGATTAAGTGGTATCCAGCACGGGATCTAATATTTTTCTTCTTCTCGGCCGAATATTAAAGCAGATACCGCTGCCAGGTTTTAGAGCGAGATTCGGTCTCGCACATTGGTTAGGAGTATCGGCAACGAGGTCACGTCGATATTCGTAACGCGTGTGTCTTTCGTTCCTATTGATCCTTCGCGATGGAATCCCGACTTCCCGTTCCAACCTACCGTGTATAATTAATCGCGATATCTCGATAAACTACGTGCATATAAAACCGATACGAACTTCGACAGTTGTCTTCTTTGATAATCGCGTCTTTGGCATCCCTTACATTTCTAGACGATTCCAAAACTCGGAACGTTCTTAGCCCTTTCGCGCATTAAAACATTAAGCGCGATCTTCGGTATTCGCGGCCATGTCTCTTGTCAATCTTGTCTCAAAAATAAAAATAGAAATTATAATCGTAACATAATATCGAGCAATAACCTTTAATAATAATAATAATATTCAGTATGAAACTTTTCAAAGCACTTAATCCCACTTTCGGCTCCATTTTCGTGGCCGTTGACTATAGTCACCCAAAATGGAACCAAGAGTTGAATTATACGTGTATCCGTGCTTCTTTCGTACAGAATATTATTTTTAAAAAGTTATTACTCGATATTACGTCACGATTGCAATTACTTTTACTTGTCACTTTTACTCGTTACGATTATAAGTCCCCGATATCAAGCAAAATTACCTATAACCTTGATATAAGCTATCGACGTAGCGTATTCCGTCCACGATTAAATTCTTACAAATTTGTCAAACGTTGCGTAGTCTCGTAAGGTGGATAATTAACACGCGATCGTTCCTTTCAGAGGAAAAACACGCACGCGACGAGACAGTGACCGAAAACAAGAACAAGGAATCGGAGGAGCACAAGCAGAGAACGAGGATGCACACGGAGGAAGCGTCGAAAGGGCCGGACGGTCAGACGATGCTGATATGCTCCCTGAGGCCGTACAAAGTAGTCAGGAAGTCGGAGGAGAAGAGGAAGGCTGCGACGTCGTCGAACAAGTCGACCACGGGTCACGGTAGCAGCACGACCACCATCGCACCCATCACAACCACTCCTACGAGTTACAAGAGCTCCGACGCGAATTGCCTCTCGCAGGATTATCAGTTCTCGTCGTAGCCCATCTCGTGCCTTCGTCGTGCCATCGTCCTCGTTGCGTCCTTCCATTTGAGCGCCTCGACGTAGCATCGGCCGATCGACGGCCCGATCGAGAGCGACCTATCGATCGGTGCCTCGTCGACGAAGCGTCGTTTCTCCTCTCGATCTGAATCGCAAGGAATTCGCCTTAACTTCCACTTTTCCCTTCGTTCTCCTTCCCGTTACGTCGCCTTCTCCGTTTTCAGCGGAGACAAGAGGTGACATCGTCGCGCTCTCGAGCCTCGTGCGACCGTACTTTGGAAACCTCGATGATCGTCTCGAACAAATGATAAATCTCCAATAATATTCGCCCGGCGTGTCCCTTCTTTCGTCCTGAATCAACTGTTTTTCTCACTGCGACGTTTTCTCTTCGCCTATTTTTACTGGAGCGAGAAAACGACATCGTCGCGCTCTCGAGCTTCGTGCGACCGTACCTTAAAAATCTCGATGACAAATTTCGAGCGATATTCGCTTAATGTTCCTCCTCTTCCGAATCGACTGTTTCCCTTACTGTGACGTCTTCTCTTCGCCTATTTCTACCGGAGCAAGAAAACGACATGGTCGCGCTCTCGAGCTTCGTATGCGACAGTATCTCAAAGTCGATACTCGTGACGTCATTTTGAAAAATGTCTACTGTACCGTCAGTACATCTTGCCAGTTTTTCTGGCCGTTAACTTCACCCTTCTCCGCTCATCTTCCAAGAAAAAAAAAAGAATAAACAATGAAAGTATCGTCGGATCGAGAGCGAGACACGCGCGTGCGAGAAAACAAAGACGAGGCGTACCGATAGGAGAATAACTATTATTAAATTCTTCGTACGATCGAATCGTTAGACGATCGTCAACGATTCCTCGTTTCGAGCCACGGGCCATCGATATTAAGTATTATAACTTTCCTGTTTTACGATCGAGCAGCGCGGGCAGGAATCGACGATTCGTGAACCGCCGACGTTAAGGTTTACGAGGCGCGCTCGCGTCTGAGAGAAAATCCACGAGAACGCGCCGACGAAACGAAAAGGTGTGATCGAGGAATCACTGCGAAATCTGTCTTTGCGGATAACACACCGACGAAAGGAAAAGACATATTGAAAAATTACTACGGAAATCGTGTTGATTAAAGTAAAATGAGAGAGAGAGAGAGAGAAATATATCGATAACGCACAGGCGAAAAGAAAAGACGTGTTCGAAGAATTACTACGGGAATCGCGTTGGGTAAAATAAAATAAGAAAGAGAGAGAGAGAGAGAGAGAGAGAGAGATAAATATATCATTAACGGCAATACAATGCTTACATGCGCTGTCGCTTCGAAACGACGGCCTCACGCGCACGAGGCCTCGCGATAACGCACCTGCGAAAGGAAAAGACGTGTTCAAAAAATTATTACGGCAATCGCGTTGATTAAAAGAAAATAAGAGAGAGAGAGAGAGAGAGAGAGAGAAATATATCGTTAACGGTAATACGATGCTTATATGCGCTGTCGCTTCGAGACGACGGCCTCACGCGTACGAGGTCTCCTCCGTGCTCGCGTGCAGCTCGTTCCGCCGAAAATCGTTGTTACGTTACGCCGCGTAGTTGGAGCAGCTTTGCGTGTGCGGTCTCGCGACTATCGCGCGCAATTTCGATGCATCGGTTCGCGTCTCGTGCCACGAGACGATCGCCGAGCTCGACGCGTCCAGCCAACAAGTTCGATAATCGTGTATTTCGGTTCACCTTTGGCGCAGCTATCGGTGCTCGTCGAGAAGAATCGCGATATTGCACTGAGAAGTGCATAACTCCTCTCTCCTTCCTCTCTTTAATCCTCTACGGACCGAATTTGTGTCGTGGCCATTTTAAATTTGACGCAGCGCGAAATCGGTTCAATCTCGACCTTCGAATAGGACGTAACAGAAAAATTTACAATGTTCGATAATTTTTTTATTACAAAGCTATTTTGTAAGGATGCTGATACGATCTCGAAAAATCTTATCGCTTACCAAGGAGAAGTTATAAAATTATGTGTAGGAATACAAAATTGAATCGTATCGAATGGACCAGAAAACGAGCCGAAAGTCACACGGATCCATAGAGATCGTATTAACTCCTTCCTGGCGTGGTCCGTGCCCCTTGGCAGGGTGTGAGCAGCCCGGAAGATGCGAGGACAAAGGAAAGAGCAAGAGAGAGGCTCGATGGACCAAGGAGACGATCATTCTTCGACAAAGCGATCGCGAACGCCTCGACGTCACTGCCACCGCTTCCAAAGTCCTGGAATCCGTCTGGCTTGATCGCGTCAAGCACCTAGCTTGATTTCGTCTGGCTTCGCCCCTTTAAAGTTCTCCGTCTTCGCGTCGTCTCTTTTCACACGATCTTCTTCTCGCGTCGCTCGCCATTAGTTCAAGGACGTTCGACATATCGTTCGTTTTCGTGCGATGAAACGTATCATTGATCCTCCTCGTCGTCATCGCTGCGATTCTGTTGTTTGCTCGACGACGAGGAACTGCCGTCTGACCAACGCGATCTTCGCACCACTTCGTCCGATCGTAGCTACTGCGAGCGGCGGGAAAAAGTCCGCTTCGACGTAAATTCGTAAAGACTTGCACGCAAATTCTACATCGATTTTCTTCCAATCGTTCGCAAAAATTACGGGAAAGTCGAAATTACAAAAAAGATATCCCACAAATTTGTTTCGTCGCTATCTCTTAAAACGAGTGCGCGAATCCTGTTATTTATTCAACGACGTTCGTTTCGTTTTATCGACGAGGAAGTGCCGTCTAACCATCGCTAGCTTCGCATCGCTTATCGGACCGTGACTATTGCGAGCGGCAGGAAATAGCTCGTTTCGATTTAAATTCGAAAAGCCTTTCGCGCAAACTCGACATCGATTTTCTTCTAAGCGTTTACAAAGATTACGAGAAAATCGAGAGTGTAAAAACGATCTTTTAACGCTTTCCAATTCTAGTACAATTTTATTAGTAATGTAAGATTTTAACAAAAGACGAATCGATAGATTGGGAAAGGAGAACAGTGAAAGCAATTGTTTCTTTAAAAATAGCATCGATATGTATTCCTATAAAAACTTCATAATGATAAAACAACATCATCGCTGGCGAAAAGAAGTCACGCGTACGCGATAGCGGCCGGCAAAGTGTTAAAATTGTCTAAGTCGTTATTCGTTATTCTGTTCGACGCCATTCGTTCGGTTATCAGCTACTTCGCCGTCGTTTCGTTTCTTCCGGTTAAAAAAAAAAAAAACCATCTGTAGTTCGATGATACTTCTGTCAGCCCTCTTTTAGCTTTTTTTCATCGTCTTGCTGCAATCGACTCGTTCGGAACTCCTCTTAAAAAGGCGAAACGCTTGTCGTGTCAATGTCGTTTCTTCGTGTCGAGAAAGGAACGCCGTCGCCATCGAGAGTTTCGCCACGCGAAGCGAACTTCTTCCTCGCGATTCCAGGCTTTGGATCTTAAGCGCCGAGGATCGTTCGTAAGAACTTCCGTACCTTGGTTGATCGAATCCCGTCGTTCAAAGAGGACATTGTTATACGTAGATAGATACACACGTCGCAGCTCTTCTCCATGAAGCACCGTAGCGCTTGCGTGCCCTTAGGTACATACTTGGCGAGTTCAATCGATTAAAGTGTACTTCGTGCGCGCTTTAGATGCCGACTCGAAGGCAAGGCATTTTAGCGT
>JAITYT010000560.1:554867-576927 GCA_025433975.1 Liostenogaster flavolineata | reverse complement strand
TATATATATATATATATATATATTATTTCTAATTATTTAAATATATATAATATTGTAAAATTATCTTTTAAAACACATTTTTACCAGAAAGTTCACGTATTTCATCTTGATTTGTTTCTGCATTACTTGGTATGGCCTTTTTATGAGCATCTTTATGGCCATGACAATGTTCACACTCATCATCGCTATCTTCAGAACTGCTTTCACCAAAACTTCTTGGTTTTTCATAAATACAACAGCCTATAAATAAAATTAAAGAAATATACAGATTCATAATTCCATCCATACACTAGCATAAACAATTTCTTTGCTTTTTATAAAATCTTACATTTAGATTTTTTCTTGTTCATATGTTCATTATCAACAGTACCCTGAGTCCATTGAACTTTTTTATTTGATCTTGGCTTCCTAAGGCGTAATCGAACAGTTGGTACATCCTGAAAAATATAACTGATTTTATATTTAAGAGAATATACAGAATTTCACTTCTAATGTATATACAAGAAATAAATCATATTTTGTTGCATATTTTTTTGAAAAAATAGATATTTATTTTATCTTATAACAAGGATTTTATAAATTTATATAACAATACGTAAATATACATATATACACAATACTTATTATATATTATTTATTGTATGATTTTATCTGCGATTAAGCTCTTTATTTTAGAATCAGAATACTGTAACAAATTTTTTAATGTTTCAATTGTGTGTTGTCCCAACATTGGTGGTGGAAGCCTAACACTATTATTAGCATGACTATATACCACAGGTGATCCAACAACTTTTACTTTTCCTACATTAGGATGTTCCATACTTTTAACCAATTCTATATGTTTCACATGAGGGTCATCAAAGACCTATAAAATATTTATTTATATCTTAAAATATATGTATCAAATATAAAAATAAAATGCTTTTTAGTATAATTACGTGTCAAGTAATAATAATATGTACATCATACAATTTTGCTTTTATACATTTTACCTGTTTTATAGTATTAACAGGTCCATATGGAAATGAAGAATCTTCAAACAAAATAACCCATTCTTTATTTGTTTTTTGTTTAAATTCTTTTCTGAGAATATTTAACAGTTCTTCTCTGTGCTTAACTCTATCAACATTATTTTTAAATTTATTATCGTTAATTAATTCTGTTAGTTTCAGTTTTTGAAGTAATTCTAAAAACTGAGAATTACTTCCAGCTCCAACCGTTAAATAGCCATCTTTTGTTGAAAAAGCTTCATAAGGAACGATACTTTCGTGTTCAGAACCCCATTTTTTAGCTTCCTGATTAGCATTCAAATAATTTGAACCAATATTTATTAAGCTAGCAATTTGTGTGGATAAGAGATTACACTGAACCCATTGTCCTTTTTTAGTTTTGTATCTTTGTAAAAGTGCTGCCATAATAGCGCCGTGGGCATAAAGCCCTGTCGCTAAATCCGTCATTGCTACGCCAGGTTTACAAGGAGGTCCACCTTTGGGACCAGTGATATGTAGTAAACCACCCATAGAAGCTGCAATTACATCATAACCAGGCCTATTGGCATACGGACCTTCAGAGCCATAGCCCGTCAAAGAGCAATATACAAGATGAGGTGCTAATTTACTCATTTCTGCATATCCTAAACCCATTTGCGATAATTTCCCAGGAACATAATTTTCTACCAGGACATCAGACTTTTGTGCCAATTCGTAAATTATATCTCTTCCCTTCTTAAGATTTATGCATACGCTTTTCTTATTTCTATTGACACTCATGAAATACGTTGACTCTTTGGTTCCTTCAAAAAACGGTGGTCCCCATGTACGAGCTTCATCACCTACTCCAGGTTTCTCGATTTTCAAAACTTCTGCACCAAGATCTCCCAAGATCATCGTACAATAAGGCCCTGCGACGATTCTTGTAAGATCTAAGATACGAATACCTGATAACGGAGATTCCTTCTCCGCTTGCACAGTGCAAAACTTATTTTGCTTTTTGATGTTACAACTACGTTTAATAAACCTTATCGTAAGGTTTGGTACGTTGAACGCTAACAACGTAAACATATCTTTTCTATTTTTTCTTTTTTTCTTCTTTAGATAAAACACACCACTTTTAATGATACAAACAGGTTGAAATGACGTCGCGTGATTGATGTCAATGAATCGATGAGGACAATTTATTGAAATCCAAAACTTTAACTCGGAATACCTTATCGAGTGAAGTATGATAAGTATTGTTTGGTTGAGTCAATATTTTTAAATGCGTGCATATTTACACTTTGCAAAGGATTTATATTAGTTTCGTGTGCGCTAACCATACGAACCTGCGATGCAGAATCTGTGATATCCCCCTCCAGTATAGTTTCGGTTTGCGATTGAGAAGTTGACTGGTTGGATACAGTTGTTCTTTCCATGTCGATGAGTTTTACTAAAATTCGCAAGATAAGAGTCCGTATTTCAACACAACACCGCTACGAAATAACCTTTTTTTCTATTCTTTATGTATTATACGGAAGCGTGACGCCATATTTGAGACTAGGAGAAACTATTGTACATAACGTTATATAGAGTGTCTTGTAGTTCCTCGAGCATGAAATAATTTCAACTTAAAATTTGTATCAATAATCTTTAATGGAGATAATAAGTTTCGATTAAATCGCAGTTTTCTGACAAAGCGGCATAAACGTCAAGCTTGAAATTAGTTATTTCTCATTATCTACTATCGAATTTTTTCTCGCTATCGCCATAATCTGTTTTGCATAGCTTCATGCAGTTTAAATGATTACAAGTATGACGAATCATCTTTCACTATATTAATTTATAATTTTTGATCTCATTAATTTCATTGATTTCTACACAATCTTAAACATATATTCTTGTACATATTTTATATGAGGAAAAGAAAATACATTTTTATTAATTATAGATATATACATAGAAAGCATTTTGCCATTGTTCTTACTTAAAAAATATCATTTAAAATTGAAAAACGTTATCATGCAAAATTTCTCTAACCTTCGCCTATTGAGTTAGTAGAAACAAATCTTACAAGAATACCTCAATGATTTCGTGAGTGTTCAGATTTTATAATTTCTCTTCTATTATTGAGATTATTTCGTTTAAAATTTTTTGTCTAAAAAATTTGGCATTCTGTTCTTATCGGTTTGTATTTGACTTATATGACTGCCGTTAAATTATAAAACTTTGCTACAATTTTTATTGACATAAAAAATTTACAGTTACTTAACGAAAGAAATTAAATTAAATTTTAAATTAAATTTCAATGTTGCCGCCTGCATGCGGTGTATTCTTCACTCGGGCTGACGCGGCCCTGTCAGTATGTATCATAAAATATTTGGTATCGTTTGGTATCGTTGATAATATTAATAATATTGATACTTTTATACTTCTGTATCATTTTTCACTATTTGAGAATAGCCCATCACTATTCGAAAATCACAAGTTATGGCTGTGAACACGGTTTTACAACTCAATGACGTAAAGTCATTGTTCAGAGAAATTATTTAAAGCCACCTACCAGCATCGTGCTCAACCTTATTAACGCGTTAAGTGCTACGGTGGTCGTATAGATTGATTTTAAACTTTATTTACAGTAAACTAATTCTACAAAGCAATGTAAACGAATAGTACAGGTACTTAACTTGTTAATAATGAATTTATTAAAATATATTGTATTGGCATTATTATTATTATTATTATTATATTTGTACAGTCATTAACACTTATTTTTTATATAATTATGTAGAACAAGAAAAATTTATTTTGTGTAGTACGGATGTTGATAAAACATGCCTTTCTTTTTGATACAATTTTAAAGAAAGAATTTTAATAGAAGTAATAAACAGATAAAATACTGTGTGCGATAATTTGGCCATAAAAGGAAAATTACAAATTATTAATTAATTAATCATTATTGATTACGTGATATTTTCGTGCAGAAAAAAAAGAATGGTGTGAGTCATTACAATGAATCTAAGTAATTTTTTTATTCGTTATGCTAGAACTATTGAATGGAAGAACTATAATAAAATAATAATAATAACAACAATAATATTTAAAAGATGTATTTCTACATTTTTAACAGATATATAAATGTAATTAAATCAGATGTTATAATTACGATTAAATTAATTATAAAAGTACATTCTTTGATCAATATGTTTTCTTATTTGTAAAATCACTTATTATATATTTCAAACTCGTGTGAATAGAAATGAAACAATAAGATTATGACTAAAAAATAATAAAAGGCAAGTCTTAAAATTATTTATTTTATCAAATCACACAACATAATGTACAAGTCTTATTTAAATGGACCTCTGGAATAGACCTTTTTTTAATGTGCAAATAATGACTGATTCCATGTAGAGGCTATAATAAATTTTGATTTGTCATTTCAGTACTTCCATTTCGATTACACATATTACATGGTATAAAACCTAATTTACAAGTGTTACAGTACTACGCAAGCTATGTAATGTTTCTTATATGTGCTCGTCGAGATGTAATCCATATGGATTTCAAGACAGCATGGACTCAATATAATTCATTTTTATATAAATTTCTTTATGTCTAGGCCAATGTGAAAATAGCTGAGTGTACTCTATAGCTTAATTTGACATAGAGTTCGTTGTAACTTCACGATTGAGTCGATATTCTTGTACTGAGATTTATTTATCTGCTTCGCATAATTATCACAAAGCACTGATAATTATTTGTATTACAATATCATTTAATTATTTTATTTATAATGACATAAACGTATTAAGAATATTAGAATCGATACAATTTCAATATTTACTACTTAAAATCAAAATTATTTTTATTGAGAATAAATCAGCAATATATTTTGTATCGATTTATATTTAAATGAATATTAACATTACTGAATGGTAGCTTTTTAAGTAGCCTTTTTTAAATATTTATAATTATAATAATCAGATGAAATATTTCTCGACGAACTTCAAAAGATTGTTTATAAATGCAACATCATAACTTCTTTCTTCATATCCTCCTATAAACGTAATTTTTCACAAAATTTACTTTTGCATTATAATTTAAAAAGCCCCTATATATAAATAGTAAAATTTACCAATCAATTCTTTCGAGATATAATGTTTTTATTTAAAACGTCCAAATAAAAATGGAAATCTTATAGCAAAAATCATTTCTAAGCAATCCGCATTAAATTATACAATTTTTGATACTAATATCCACTTGGTAAATTAAACGAAGTAAATAGTTAATAAGCAACTAAAAATTGTATAATATTGTAATACATTATAAACTATGGAAGTTCAAGTAATCACAGATTTTGTGTAATGTGCCATCTAATAAAAAACCAATTATATGTCCAACTATTCTCAAAGCTCGATTATAAAAACCTGAAACATTGGCTGAATAAATTACAGTGACTATATGCCCAATAAATAAAATCTTAATTACCTGAAAGATATCTTTAATAGAACAAATTACTTTTATTGGGACTCCTCAGTAATAATTCAACGCAAAATAAGTTATTACTTACTCTTAAAAGTGTGTGACTAGCACAATCGTGTTTGTATCAATGTATACGTCTGATTACACTTTGTTTTTGAAAAGATAGAAGTTTCCATCAGCAGTTGATCAGAAGTAACACCACTTGCCAAGAATAGCATCTTTGATGGCCGATATGTATTGTGCAGGAACCCAATATATCCAGTATCTTGATGCTTCTGTCGTTCCTAATTGTATTCCCTATGTTGTTCAAAAAAAATATTCACAAATAAATATGCATATATATATAATATAATATATGATGTATTAAAAATATACAAACCATAATATGATACTCCGGATGATCATGTATTGGCTCGCTATGAACACCTTTTATCGAATTCATTGGTATTTTATCTGTTCTTTCTTTTGTTCCAATCCAAAGTTGATCCTGTTCTAATTTAAAAGTTAATCTAACTTTTCCACCTGATTTATTCAGCATGCCCGATATAGGAAATTCAGGTAATGGTTCCTGAAATACAAATAAAATTATTCCTTTGTCTAAATATTGAATTGTATTATTTATATTATTATATAATTATGTATATTATATATATGTATAGGCAGTGACAGAAATATGAGATTATTGAATTATAAATTTGTACACCTGTACAAGTAATTGAATTACCTTGCTGTCTAATATGCCAGGCATGACATCTTCAGGAATACCCTTATCTAAAACTTTTCTATGAATCTTTTGTTGAGAGAAGGGTTCTTTACTCACAGAAGAACTAGCTTCATCTGAAAGATCTTGTTTCGTTGGAATTGACACAGCTAATACATCATCTAACTTTGAACCTACTATCATAACTTTGGCACCTTTTTAAACATAAATTATAATAATATAATAATACACATGATTTAATGAAATGTTTTAAATGTTTATCGGTAATAAAATATTTACCTTTTGTCACACCTAAACTTCTAAGCGTCTGATCATCTTTGGCTAATCCTTTAATCATGACTTTTTGCATTGCTTGTGGTACTGAAATAATTTTTTGGAGATGTGCTTTCAAATCTGCCACAGTACTATCCAGAGCAAAATTGACATTAATTTTTTCTTTGTTATAGATCACTTTAAAGTCTATGTTCTCTGGAGGTATATCTTGCGAAGTGGTTGCAACTGTATCTTCTATTGGTTGTGCAGGAATATCTTTATGATCTGTTGTAAACACATCAGTTCCTTCAGCTGTTTTTTCATTTTGCTTAAAATTTGATATTAATTCTGGACAAGGTGATGCATTGCAACAGTCATCATTTTCATTACTTTTTGCAGTACCTATTTAAATAAAGGGAGACCTATATTACTAAGCAAGTTACTCTTAATTGTTATTTAGCTATCATATATTAATAATAATATGAAGCTATCTATTACAGTAATGAATATATAATACCGAAAACAATATCACTGGAAAGGTAATTAAATGATAAGAGTGAGAAATACAAAGTAAGGTTATGTTTCATATAACAATGTACTAATAAAATTTAAGAAAGACAAAGAATTTACTTTAAAAATGATTATCATTGGTAGTTTACAGCCCATTCTTAAACTTACTACGAATATTTATAACTAGAGCAACCATTATTATTGTAAAATTACTTCAACGTACGTCACCGTTATAGAATAGTATGGAAAATTACGAATAAAATATCTCACGAGGATCTAAATATCTTTCTTAAGAGAAGGTAAAAATAGTTATAAAAACAAATTAGGTGTATTCGTTTGTCGGTTTCTTTTAACAAAATAATATAAATTCAAGAAAACTCTTTACCTACCTACGTACTCCATGATGGACTGTGCTTTACAGACCAATCAAAAATATTACAGAACGCACCACACTGTGTTTGCAAAGATGATCAGAATGACTTTCAAATTTTCAAACACGGTTACGAAAATTACTATCGTATTATTTATATTTTTAACAGAGTATAGGTATATATGCGTACGTATATTTCAAATACGAGTGTGAATTATATTCTTAGTTTTATTATTTGGAAAGTGAGTATAGCACGAGGTGCTTATATTTATATCTTTTAGTATTTATGACAATAAATAGATCGTTCTTTTAGTATTGTAAATTAACTTAACAATTAAAATGAATGCAATTAAGCTAAACGCAGAAAAAGATACAGATTTTACAATAATTTTCAATACTATTTTAGACGTAATAAGGAATATCGACAGTTTTTTATTTTTATCCCCTCGTCCACGTCTTTCGTTTAAACGTTCCACGTAAATAACAAATAAAATGTAAAAGACGGGGAAAAAATACGATATATAACTGTAGTGTGGCGCCACTGTGAAAGAATAATATCGAAATAATGAATTTACGAAACTAATCAAAACAGATTTTGAGATTATCGAAAAGTGAAATAAAATAACTTTTCCTGTTCTTTACATATTTATTTATTTATTTATTAAGATGCGATGACATTCGAGTTACTTAAGGTGATCGATGATTTTCGTTTTTTATCGATAGTACTAAGAACATTTCGTATCGTTTCCGAACCGGCAGCATTTCGTAATTCGAAGTAAAAAACGATAGTCGATATTGATAGCCCAACCAAGAGCATGCAAAAGCCTGCGGCTAAAGGAGTCATGCTAAGAATTGTTGCACTTTTCATTAGTCCATCGTGTTCTATGACGACCTCGCGAATATTGAAGCTCGAGCGCCTTCTTATTACGTCATTTAGATGAAAATATGTAATTCCAGATTCTTTAAACCAAAGCATCATCTGTAATATTAAAATGATCAGTTATTTTCTAAAATATAGTACTAATGTGTTTTATACGATATTCCTTATAATCATAAGGCAACAAAAGTGATCAAATAGATATTAGAATAATTATTCATTTTGTAACGTGAACTAAACTAGATGATACTGTTTACTTCTATAATTCAGTTCTCTTTAAGTCCATTTTCTCATGCTAATTAAATATTTCAAAAATGAAATATTACGATAGAATAAATTATTTTAAAAATAGATATGTATATAGTTCAGCAGCTATACAGTTTTGAGAAATTTGCATATAAATTTAATACCTAAAAAAAAGACTGCTTTTAATTATTCTTGCTTTCCTCTAAAATCGGTACAAAGAAAAATACAACAAAATATCTTACCATATTTATAGGTTCTAAAAGCCAAGGTTGAACAGCAAAACAAACGTAGAATTTTCCAAGCGTTTCTTTCATAACACGATAGTTCTGAAATGTTAGAATATGTGCTTTTTTTATTGTCTTGATACACAAACAGTAAAATCGATAAAGTTACCTGATTTTACCTTAAAGTTGGCATTGGGCATATTGTCTTCAGGAAAAAAAACCGATTCAACCGATTTTCCAATTATGGCATAATCGTGATTCAGAGTGTTCATAAGTAGTTCCTCTTCGTTATCAATGAAATGATATCTACTGGGAAGTTGAGACGCATACGGGTCCTAAATAAAAAAGGCTCTATTGGAATTACGCGAAAATTAAAGGAAAAAATTTTACGTACATCGTAATCGAAATAATCTTGAAAGGATGGTATCGGTGCCAATTTACCCCACCATAGATTATTTTCCAAAAATTGGCGAACAGTATCGATCCTATAAATATTGAAATAATACTTATTGATTTTTTATTTGGAACAGTTGCATTTGTATACCGTATGATATTATCAGAAAAAGATATGCAAGTTTCCCTGTTATTTATTAACTTAGAGTTATTTTTTGTATAATATCTTATATCTAATGGATAAATAGAAATCGTATTAAAAATGAAATATATCGAAATCTATAGTTAACAATTTATAAAAATAATTACAAGAACGTGAAATATGCGAAGATCGAGTTAATGGATTCGATATGAACTATGTTCGTAGATATATTGCATATCTTAATTTAAAGAAGATACAAATACAGAACAAACAATTTCTTTTGTATCTTTAATGCTATCAGTTTCAATACTGCTATATCATTAAGTAATTCAAGTAATCTTAGAACTACCTATCTTCGTATTCAAAACTGGTCAATCTTGCAGCAAGGCTAGAACTATATGCAGTAACGATCACTAATCCAATAGCTTGCCACAGATGTAATTGGATCCTGACGTCACCCATATCTGTCGGTATCCATATACCTAATAGACGACTCATCATTTCGATCAGCGTAATTGGAAAATTTCGAAATCCTAAAGGAAGTTATTTTTCTTATAGAAAAATTTAAATTTATAAAACGAGCGTGACAACTCCGTTGCGTCATTGTCTTAAAGATTAATAACAGAGTAACTCGCGTCAAATACGTAATTCCATTTCGATATCAACTTACGTGGTGGAAATTTAGGATCGATATAGGCACCTACGTGTATATAAAGACATTGCAGTAATATTGCAAGGAAAAGAAGAATCCAAACATTAATGGGAAACGGTCTTGTGAGCGCCCAGAAACTACTGATTGGTCGTGGACGTGGTACCAAAAATTGTAAGCGTAGTTGATGCCAAGGCTCAGTCAAATTGACATAATTGTGATTATTTAAGCTCCACCATATGGTGGCAAACCCGATATCAACCTATAAATAAAATATACTGCACTTTCTTGTATGTTTGATTAGTTCCTTTTTCCTAAGTTCCGATATTTTTCATTCGTTCTATTGTATAAGTACCTTCTTTTCTTGCAAATTTTTTATTATGCCACCTTTCCATGTGTTATTAACCAAAGTCCCGTATCTAGCAATGATATTTCATATATGTGTTTATTAACGAAAATATATTAATTTTCAAAAATACATTTATATTTGTGCTAGTTTACTTATCGATTGATTTTTTAATAATCCATGTGAAGTTTAGTTTCTCCGCCAAGAGCAGCAATAATTTCACTTCGACCCCATCTTTTTCTAAATCTGTAACGTGGAATATAATTCAATGAAATCGAATTAAAATAGATAATAAAGAGAAATTGTTTGGAATCTAATGTACCATCTTCCGCGAGAAAAATTTCCTCTTCTATACCGTTGATAACTTTCTTGACCGTTTTATTTAGATAACTAACAGGTGGTCGATAAAACGTCAATACTCTTAGCTCTCTTCCACGCAGATTTGCGATTCCGGATTGCTTTGCCAAGCCTTCGTATCTGTTTAAGGGAAATACGTAATATTAACTGAAATTATCTACAAATCATTAAATGCCCAATTATATAAAAATACGAATTTTGAAACGCATTTGCGAAAAATATTAGTTTGATTTTGACTGACGTTATGTAACGTTCTTTCATTCTTGGACTAATTTATTTATAATATTATATATATATATGTATAATTATAAAGTTGTAAAGAAATTTACTATTTAACAAACGTGTTCTACAACACGCGAGAAATTGAATGTATATATATATATATTTAGATATAAACATACTTGTCGACCTTACGAAACACTCTTGGCATCAGATAATATTCCGACAGACTCCAAATTCCAGACCTCGTGACCACATTAACATTCGCGCTACCGTAAAAGGATGCGTTGAACAAGATGTTGGTGTCGTTTTCTTCGAAACGATCGTTCACAAGAACCAGAATTTCTGCATAAATGACCGTCGATGACGGTACACTGAAAAGAATAAAAGTACTTATCTGCGTCTCCATGTTTTTACGTTCAACGTGGACAATGCGATAGTTTTACTTTACTTATTCAATGTTCTCGCAATATCTTCGTCAGTTCTCGCCAGGAAAAAATATCCCGTGCAATCGTTCGTGTTTGCGTTTAAAGTATACAAATATGGATAAAGACGTATAAATTGATGTAACAAAATTTTCATCTCACCGTTGAAATCTAAGGAAGCGATAAAAATTTATGTTGCATGAAGCGATCGTTTCTTCACTTAAATGTTTAGTTTGTTTTCGTTCTGTGTAAGTCGAAACTTATAACTTTTACTGACCGTTCATATAAACGTTACAGCAACGAGAAACGGGGAAAGAGTATCGTATCATAGTTGTAAAATTGGCTTCGTTGATCCAAGATTCTTTCCATGAATCATTCGAAGCGACGATGTTTTCCTTGTTTGCCGATATTGAGACTAGGTACCAGGCAACAACGATACATATGAGCGAATAAATACGCGTCATAACTCGTAAGGCTGGCCTGTAAACGTGTTTTGAAAAAAGTTTGATTTATCTTTAGCATAACTTTGCATAGCGGAGTCACAATAATTACAAATTTTGTAATCAAGAGTTTAAAAATCACGATATTTATCGTCGTAAAGGTAAAGCTCATTTTTTACTCTCGAGAAAGATGCTCTTTTTCGATCGTGCAACTTGAAAAGTATAACGGATACTTTTTCTATTATTTTTACTAGGACTTACGGAATAGAAGTTAAATGGTTTTAGCGCTGTTCTTATACGATTCTTGCGCTCTTCGTTTAAATTACAACAAAACTATCGGCTCGAAACTTCTATTTTCGCGAGATGGTCAACGAAGCACTGGGCGAACTTGGAATAGCTCAACGTGAGAATGAGAATCGACTTCACAGCTTGGTCATCGCGTGACTTTATGTACAGAGTGTTCACTACATTACTGGACGTTTTAGTGCTTTTAAATTAACGATCGTTTTTTAAGTTAATTCTATGAAGTGCTTTTATGTTAATTGCACGAAAGAAAAAGGCGGACTGCATGGAAAATAAATATTCTGTTCGTTTTTTCCCCTCATAGAACGCTTTGAATGCGAATTGTTAATCAAACGTTTAAATAAAAATAAGTCGATAATAAAAGAATCTCTTCGAATTGATGGAATAGAGAAACAATAACGAAGAAATCTACATTAATATTCTTAGAAAAACATTAATTTTGTACATCACGTTGATCATAATAAATAGTTTTTTTTTCTCGAACACTCTGTATATGAATAAGAAGACGTAGGGAAGAGCGTTGTAAAACTACCTATGACATTTCGATAGACATCACTATTTAAGGTGTTGTTTGACGAGAGATAAGAGTAACGACTAATAACTACATATAAAGTGAAATAGTATCCTTACACATATACATTACACAGATGTACGTTTCGTACTGTGTCGTTTGATTATCCTCATCTAAAATTCATTGGTACAGTCGTATCTCGAATTCAACGATTTGCGATGGGGGATCTTATCGAAAGATTCCTTGTCAATTCTCCCTTTTCACTGTAGAAGATAATACATGTGTTAATATTAAAGCAGAATTATTAATATGTAAAATATTTTGACGGTATGTTCATAGCTGTTTAATTACAAGACATTTTTTTGCACCCGACAGATCTCGATGTAATGTAGATCATGATACACCAATAGGTTAACGACGATAATATTAAATGCCGAGAAAATACAATCGATTAAATGAAAGTTTGACACGAGAGTTTACCAATTATCGACTCTGAGCTATGGATACGTTGAGGATGTTTACTCTCGCTACAAAACTCATTTCTTTCTCTCTTCTTCTTACTATATTTTTCCCCTCTTAATGAGGGGTAAATTCTACCAGTCATTGCAATCGATGATAGATAAAGCGGAAGATGTACTATTTCTTACTCGGAAACAGCATGATTTATGACTAGATAACTTTAAATAACATAGATAATCGCTCTTCACGTTCTTACAAGCACGCAATGTAATCGCACGGTCGATCGTTCGAATGAAAGTAGATCACTCTTAAATGATTTCCTTAAATGATAATGCTGAATAAAAAGTAGCAATGAAAAACAAAAAAATAAAGGGAACGTAAGTACAGAAATATAGGATTTTCATATGAGTAAATATATTAAAGAATTTGCGAGGAATAACATAAATTTTACTTTGAGAAAACAAATAAAATGACACCATAAATAGATTAGAGTATCGTTACTTTGAAGATTGGATAGAATTCAACCTTGAAACTTGAGATGACATTATTTTTAATTCTTATCAAAGTCTATCTTTTTGTTTCTTTTTTGAATGTGTCAACTTTGAGATAGTACGTTCTCATTGGGTTATTTGGTAAGTCTCTGTCAGTTTTCAATAAATTGCGCTGACTTCTTTTATCTTTTTTAGTGCCTGTTTGAAAAGTATCCGCTGATAAAAATGATAAAGGTTGATAAGAGCAATACTGCAGTGATCAACATAATCTATCAAAATAGATATATTATAATATTTATAATATTTTTTATTGGCGGAGACTTCCCGCACCCAATAGATAAACTGCGTTTACGAGAATGTTGCTTAATACATAACTAATGCGTATTAACATTTTATGCAAATAAATAATTTTTAAAAGCGCTATATAACTGTATCAGGTTTGAAAAATTCTTTTTTATATAATGGTACATCTAACATATCTTGTTTCTAATGTGCATTATGCTTTAACATCACGTCCATATGTGTCTTCTTTTTTTTTCGTAAATACCTTATTATCCGGAGGTTGATAATTTTGCATAGAATAATCAAAACACATTGCCTCATTCTTTACTTTGAGTGATTACTTCTTTTCCATTCTTCATAGGGTTTTACTGGTAAACTTCTTGGTTAATAGTTTTCTAATAATAAATCATATAATTATTTGTATATATAATTTGACTACGTATAAGCCATATAATTGTTTACATAAATGTAACGAGTTATAAATTTTTAACGAGACAACTGTGTCTTCTTGATGGAAATATTTGCATAAAATATTTACAGAAATGTGAAAAGCGTTTTACTCTTGAAGATAGCACGATAACTGTAAAATCAATCGAAATAAAAGCATTCATTTAAAATTACAAATACTTTACATTGAGATGCATTATTCATTTTGTATTGTATCGTGTAGCATATGTTATGAACATTCATTAAAACTATATTGTTAACTATTATATACAAATATTTCGAAAATTTGTTGTAAAAATAATTTTAGGTCGCATGTATATGTAAACATAAATATAAGTATCACTGATAATCAATAACCGTTATAATAACCAACATTATAGAAATCGATAGAATTTAAAATAATCACTTTGCGAATTATGGCAAACGGATCGATGATCTACAGCTCTACGTAAAGAGCTTAAAATGTAAGAGCGTTTTGAATTTGAATTATATATTGTATCATCAACGAAATTTGTACAATTTATTTGTGTGATAATTTTAATAATCTTAAGATAACTTACATTTTCATTGGCTAGTGATATGCGCATCGTCATATCTTATGTTTTTTCGTTAGCGAGTCAGTCTTGTTAGAACGATCGGGTAGAAAGTTCACGTTCAACGTTCGAATGCGACAACTAGACATCGTTTATTTGGAAATTAAAATTATTGCATCAAGTCTGTGGATAATTTGTGCGTTTTAAACAAAATTAAAAAATTAATTACTCCTTACGCATTAATTATAATATGCAGTTATCATAGGTCATTTTGTATTCAAATCATCAGTAGTAGCAACAATGACAGGTACAAATTCATTTTAATTATACGCGAATTACACGAACAATATATACGTATGTGTATATACATATATGTATAAACACGTGTCTAAAAGTAAGTCATCCGTTCTCGTTACGAAGATTAAACGATCTATTTCGTTTTTGTAAAATCAATAACAGTTTTAGTTTTGCATTCTAAAACAAAATGTTAAAAACAAAATGAACAATGTAAACTGACAACATTAATTAATATTCGTGCAAGGGAAAAAAATCACTGATTATTCCAGACAATGAATTTAAGTTAGAAAATTATGTGACTTATCAGATTACTCAACAACTCAACAATGATTCCATTGATTTGTAAACAGGTGTACAATGTTTTTCAAAAGTCGGATTCGTCGGCTTAGGAAACATGGGTGGACACATGGCGAAGAATCTTTTGAAGAAGGTACAAAAAGAATGCGCATGCAATTCAATTAAACATCGACAAAGAATTATTCTAAATTATTATTCGCTTCGTTTAGGGCTATAAATTAACGGTATACGATGTTAATCAGTCGGCGGTATCTAATCTCGTGGAAGCTGGTGCTAGTGATGCGCCGAACGTTTCAGAAATGTCGAAGGACGTAGAGATAGTAATTTCTATGTTGCCGAACAATAATCACGTTCTAAGTACTTATACTGGTGAAAATGGTGTACTTAGGTGAGGAAAAAACAAAAACTTCGTAAAGTGATTTTGTAAAAAATCTTTTACATCATTTTACGAAATTGTGAGCAATTAAAACGATACTCTTTTGCTATTTCTATTTATCGCATCTTCGTTGCAGTTCAGTAAAGAAAAACGTGCTTCTGGTAGACAGTAGTACGATAGATCCATTCATATCGCAAACGATCTTCCAGGAAGCTGAAAAATGTGGAGCCCGATTCATAGATAGTCCAGTATCGGGAGGTACGTTAATTTTGTCTCATTTATTTATCAAATTTACTTATACTATTTAATTATTGAAATACGCGAAAGGAAATTAGTTTCGCGGTCGCATCTATTTCGATTGGAGAGGAATTTTTTATGGAAACTTTTTTACATATCCTATTTCACAATTGTAGAGTCACAAATTCAATCCGTCAAGAATATGCTGTAAGTATTATGTTAAACATAAGTGCTTTAGAAAAATGCATAAATAATTATATAAAAAAATTAAGAAAATATTTATCACTTGGGGATTTTTTTTTGTTTAAGGCGTTAATGCAGCCAAGGATGGTACTTTGACTTTCATGGTGGGTGGATCCAAAGCGAATTTCGAAGCGGTTGAACCGATTCTCAAAGCTATGGGTTCGAAAATACATCATTGCGGTGATGTAGGCATGGGTCAAGCAGCGAAAATATGCAACAATATGCTACTGGCGATCAGTATGATTGGCACTGCCGAAGCCTTTAGTCTTGGACAAAGGTTAAATACAATATACGTGCGAGTGATTCGATGCAAAACTCTGAAATCATCTAAAAAATATTATATTTTATTGTAGATTGGGCCTGGATGCGAACGTACTCAACAGCATCGTAAATTCCAGTTCGGGAAGATGCTGGTCGTCCGAATTATATAATCCTGTACCAGGAATTCTCTCGAATGTCCCTAGCTCGAATAATTACGAGGTAATCAAGTTTGATTCAATTTTATGAAATTATAAAGAAGATAACAAAATACTGACCTATTTTAAAGTTCCATGATAATACGTTCAGATATGGTATGCTTAGGGTGGCTTTGGTATACCACTTATGGTAAAAGACTTGGGATTAGCACAGTCCGTTGCCATCAAGACGAAAACACCGATTCCTTTAGGTTCTTTGGCTCATCAAATTTATACAGCAATAACCACTCGTGGATTTGTAAATAAAGACTTCAGCTTCGTTTATCAGTTTCTCAAGGGCGGAAGTTAATTTCACGGCTCAATTATCTACATTGAGTTATAACACTTTCATGTGAAACACTTTTTCGCACTTTTTATGCTTACTCACGGTATATTTTTATATACTCAACAAATTCGTTTATTACGAAAGATGATGCAGTTTTCGAACAACAGATTTGTACGTTGTAACAAAACATTCATATAGTCTCTTATCGTCCAAAATATTCTCTCTAAATAAAGATAAATAAGAAGATTAATATAACTCGTAATCAGTAATTAAATTTACTTATACAATTAAGAATTGAACGAAGCATGACACGAATGCGCAATTTGGTAGATATTTTAAATATCACAACGCATTGTTTTTATTCTTTTTGTTACGTATTTGCAAAATATTTTTGAACCGTAGTAATTACGTATCGTAGTAATTACGAAAAATTTTAAAGAGAGTCAAGAACGTTAAATATGTTTCATATTATTAAAGTCGTTTGTTTATTATGGAATCAAATTTATTTATCAGCTTCCCATATTTCTTTATTAATGAAGGATTAATCAATGATTACACTAATCGAGATATATTTCTCTTACATTTAATTCTCATTTGAGAAATTCGTCCGCATATCTCATGATATAATACAATGGTGACATCTGCACGAATTCCATCATTGTAAAATATGTACCGACCGAGTTTAAAATTATCATCTTTTTACATCATTGCATTATATTATAAATTATTTATACTCTTAAAAGAATTTAAAATAAAGTTAAACAAGAATTAAAATTCCTGAAAATTCATTTCACCAAATATATATATAACATACGTAAAAACGTTCTCAGAATCAATTAAAAACATTTTGATTAATCAACATATCAATTGCAATTCTGTGATCATCCGTTGTTTAAAATATTCTTGTTTTGTAATAATATAATAATAATTTTAATACAATTTATATTACTGTTAATATATAAAAATATATCGTATTCATATATATACAATAAATATTTGAGAAAAACAAACACTGCTCGATAAAATTTGTGCGTAACGTAATTTTAGGTTAATCATGAATAAATCGATAGAACCGCGTAAATTTTGTATTTACCGATGCACGTTATTTTCATCTACGCTGTATTCCAAATACGCCGATGAAGAAGAAGAAGAAGAAGAAGATGAAGAAGAAAACTCACACACTCGTTTCAGCCACTATATAACATTCCAAAACTATATATAATTTGATCCAACTTTTCAAAGTAAACTTTTCAAACGAAACTGAAAATTTGAAATAAATTAAAGAGCGTTCGTAATTTTGTGCGAAGCGCAGCCCAATGACCGTTCCTTCGACCAATGGCGTGCGTCATCTCATCGAGAAGCAGCGCCACTTCGTGAACACGACGTCGTTCGTGGTCTCGATCGGTGCGCGACGACCTCTACATTTCGCGGATGAGCAAATGATAAAATGGCTGAAGCCATCGACGGAATGATTCTGTCTATTCTTTCTTTCACGCGTCATTTTTGCCATCGCGAGGTGCCTTTGCAGTCATCATAGCGAGCATTTCGCGCATCTCGCGTTCGTAATTCCCGCGCAAGGGGCGGGGCACCCGGCGCTCTCTCGACCAATGGGCGTGGATCGAGAATCAGCGCCACTTCGCGAACACGACGTAGTTCGTGGTCTCGATCGGTGCGCCATCGCCTCGAGTTTTTGCGGTTGAGCAAGTGCGAGAGGGCAGTGGTGCGTCCGATACGACTGAAGGTAGCTAGGTAGTCAGTCCGTCCATTCGTCTGTCCGTCATTCCCTCCCAGCCGTGGTGCGTTCGTAGTCACTGTAGTGGGTGGTAGATAGGTAGTTAGGTAGGTAGATAGATAGGTAGGAGGCAGTGTTTCGCCATCTCGCGACGTACGCCGGACGAAGACGAGAGAAAAAAGATCCGACAGCGCGCGCGCGCATCAGCCTCGTCCGCCCGTGGTGGTGAACAACAGCAGAGAGGCAGACAACCGAGAAGGTATCGGCGTGTGTGAGTGCGTACGCCTTCGGCCTCGTAGGATAGAGCGAAATCGTCGAGTATCGATGTGAGTCGGTCGAATAAGCGTCGCGCGCGGAACGTGATTCGACGAGCACACGTGTCCTATTCTTCTCTACTGAGCCATCGAAGGAGAAGGAACGGAAGAGGTGGTGGAGGTGGAGGAGGAGTAGAAGTAGTAGTGTAGTAGTAGAATAGTAATAGTAGGTAATAGTAGTAGTGTACAGTAAGAAGGAGAAAAAGAGAAGAGAATAGAGAAGAAGAAGAAGAGGAAGAGGAAAAGGAAGAGGAGCTGGATAAGAAGTGGCGGTGGAAGAAAAAGGAGGAGGAGGAGGAGGAGGAGGAAGAAGAAGAAGGAAGGAAGGAAGGAAGGAAGGAAGGTGGGAGGGAGGGAGGGAGGTAGACGAGCAACAGGCAGAGTCTCTTCGAGTGCAAAGACGCGTGTACGCGAGGAGGCGGGGGCAAACGGAGGTTAGAAGACAGCCACGAGGAAGAAGATGAGTAAGACGTGCGCACGCTGCGAGAAAACGGTCTATCCGATCGAGGAGCTCAAGTGTCTCGATAAGGTGAGTGGTACGCCTTCCTTCACGTTCTCGATCTTCTTCCTCTGCCACTTGCCTTCGTTCTTTGTCACACGTCGTTTTTTTTGTTCTCTCTCGAAATCGCTTTTAACGAAGCGAAAATTCAACGATCGAGATTAATCGATTCTTGGTGGGGTGGGGGTGGTCCCTCGTTGTCTTTTTGGTCTTCTTCTTCGTCGTTGTCGTCGTTGCGGTCGTGCTCGCGGTTGTGGTCGGATGGCGGAAATCTGTGGAAACGTCGTGCCGCCTTTCGTCGCGATTCGCAAGGACGACGTCGACGTGTGCCGCTTCTCGGTTCGATTCCCGTTCGTCGCCACGAATAAGTGGAGAGGTACAGCGAGGAGGGAGGATTCTTCGATGTCTGGAGGATGAGAGAGGAGGGGGCAACTCGACCGGAGGAAAGTCCGCCACGGTACGTTCGTTTCTGTCGCGAGGAGCTATCGTACGGACGGACGAATGGATATCCACCGATGCTATTTGGATTTTGATGAAAAACCTCGTAGTTTCTACGATTTATAAGTTCTTGAATCCTTCCTTCTCTCTCTCTCTCTCTCTTTCATTCTTTTTTATGAGGATATTGCTGTTGAAAGATTTTCTGATTGGAGAACGTTGAACGAATTGTCAATTCGATGATTGTTTACGTGATATCACGTAATATTTTTGGATTTGGTGAATACTTTTTAACGATATTTGGGAAATTGGGGTGGAACGAAGAAAAGATTTAAGAAAAAGGAACTGTTTTCCAAAGGAATTATCGTTAGGTCGTAAAACGTGCTGAAAGTTGCGATGATCCGTTTAGAAAGATCAAGATCGATCGATTTTATCGCGAGATGCTGCTGCGATATATAGACCCTACCTATCGCCTTGACTTATTCCTTCTTCTCGTAAAGGTGAAAGAGCGTCGTTGATAAACGGATCAATGGGAAGGAGAAATCGATGGAGGTTCGTCTTTCGAAAGTCCTAAAAGTCCTTTTAAAATTTGCTCAACCCTTAGTTGTCTCTTTTCTGACACTCTTACGTTCTCTCCAGGTTCTCTCGCCGTGGCAAGCGGATCGCCGATTTCGGACGCATATCGAGGTCATATACCGTAAATGCGATTACGCTTCGAAAGTAAAAAGAGCCGTGTTGTTATCGGCTGCTCCGTGTACACCGTGTCGGAAGTGTGCTCGAATTTTATGGGGTCCTTTTTATAGCCTGGGTATTAATATATCCTTAGGATTATATTAGTCTACTACCGGTGGTGGTGGTCGTCGTGGTTGTGTGTTTTCGAACTAAATCCAGACCCTTCTTGACTAATCGATCTATCGATCGGGGTTTGGCTTTTTCAATATTAACGACGATCATAGTCGTCCGTTATTAAACAGTCCTAATCACCCATAAACATTTCGTGTTTCATAATTAAATCGAGAAGAGCAAGCTTATCTCTTTGATTACGGGCTATCGTTTTCTTCGTCTTTTGTTTTCTTTTAACCGATATGCGTACTTTGTCTCTCTTCCTCCGGTGAAACGAGTTTCGTGTCATAATCGTTCCGCACAATCTCAGCGTGTTCATGATTAGGACTATTCATTCGACGAAAGCATAGCGATGAAAAACACTGTTCTATCGAAAGGATTAAGGTCCAAAACTCTTAGTGCAACTTTGATTTTTACTTTATTTTGAAACTCGCGTTTAAAAGTTATTTATTCAGTCGAAGAGACTTCGCATGTTTCAAAGATTGCCAAAGTATCTCGTTAAACTAAACGCGAATCTACTTTTTCACAGTTTTGTCAAACTTTAGGGTCACGAAGTCTGTTTCATTAATTTTGCACAATTTCATCGTGTATCGATCAAAGGATGACGATTAAACGACCGAGTCTAACAACGAGTTTATCGTGAAATTATTAGAAAATATTAATCGATCGCTTGGAAAGACGTTCGTTCGCGACTTTTCCGTCGTTTTTACCAGTTCTTCTTGCGTCATTAGGTTTTCTAATCTTCGCGTCAAATCCGACCGGTTTCCACTTGGATTTTCCTCCTTCGTTTTCCTGAGCATTTTGTAACGTGAACGTAAAGGTGGAAATAAGCTTCTTGGTTGGGTATGGAACGCACGGGATTCAGCCGGTAACTTTCCAAAACCGTGCGACTCGCATCTTTGCGGACGTGTTTACAAGGTGATACAAGACGACGAAATGCCAAGATAAACGCCTGATTCCGTAATAACAAGCGTGATGTTCGAATCATTCGCGATGACACGCTGTTTACGGTTACGACGTTAAACGCATAGATTTATATAAAAAGTGCGTATGACTTATACCTCGTACCTGGAAAATGAGTGGTTGCCTTGCACGAGGAACGACGTCTAGTGACGAGAGGAAGCGAAGGAAGAGTCGAGGCAATATCCGAGATGGCACGATATTTACTGCCTTAAGAATACGTAGAGTTTCTCCGAGTATTTTTGAACTTAGCGAACGATGGTAACAAAACGACGCTCGACGAACCCCGTAATTCCACGTGACATTTATTGTAGCGTTGAGAACTTTGACTTTATTCTTTTTATATGTATGTATATATATATGTTTAAATCGCCGAAGGTCTTCTTTGCCTTATCATCGAGAAACGATTTATAACCTCTTTATAACCTCATTA
>JAITYT010000560.1:542762-554767 GCA_025433975.1 Liostenogaster flavolineata | reverse complement strand
TATATATATATATATTTTTTTTTAACATATTGATTTTTTTAATTCTGCGACAAATTTTACGTTATTTAATATATCATATAAATCAAATACTTTCAATATTCAAAGAATTGATAGTCTTTCGGGCATGACGAAAAATGTCGTCATACCCGGTTAAGAGGTTAAAAAGAGCTGGATTACTTTCATCAACGTTTCGAATATTTTAAAATCTTTATGTTAGAATCGAGCGAAAGACAGAGAAATACCAAAGATACTTTTTCGATCAGTATTTCAATCGTTGTTCGGTACTGTACTTTGATCTTCTTTAGTCTTTTCTCAAACGAGTTGAAGTATCCCTGTTTAAGATCTCGAGACACTTCCGTTTTACGTAAAAGCTTTCGTAAAAAGTCAACGGTAGTCAGGATACGTACGCATCCACCACTCGATTTGGACCTCTCGATTCTCGTACACTTTGCAGAAATTGCATTACGTAAATACTTTCGTATCGATCCTTCTCGAGTAATAACGTAGTAACTCGCTTTGGACAATTTCGCTTCGGAGATTCAATTTCATGATTATGCCTCGATATGTATATGTGTATGTATATGAAAAACGAACAAGACTCCGACGAAGCACGATGATAAATTCTTCGTCGTTCTCGCCCTGGAATCTGTCGATCTTTACACGTAAAAAGATCTCAGCTGATCAACGCAACGTCGTATTTCGCCTAATCCACTGTTTAGCCATCCCACGACGAAACAAATAAGCGAACTATCGACTTTATTCGATCCTTTTCCTTCGAATAATAGATTGGCATTTATTTGAAGACTTTAACCCGATCGATGCAACGTCGTAATTTCGTTTCAACAATTTCGTGGGAGAATCAATTTATAAAAAGTTAGCATTCATGTATACAGACATGCAGAAGGAGTGGAATTCGTTTCCCTCATATTTCAGTCTTCTTCTAACTTTCATTCTATCTTGGAAAGGCTACAAGACGCAGCACGAGGACGTTTGAATTAGTATCACGCCTCTGTCGACGTCTAGGATGCAGACGAGCGTGTCGACGAAAAGTGCAGACGCGACGCGTGATTTGCATAACGTTGTAGCGGTAAAGCGATCGTGTGACTTCGATCGAACCTGTAGCGCGAATAAAATCGATTTTTTCTTTCCCCTTCTTTCTCTTCTTCGATAAACGTCAATGACAGTAATCGTAGCTATCATTGGATTTGATCAGATCCTAAAGATCAGATTAAATCTTGTAATTTGAACTCTTATGATTTGAAGTTAAAGTGGATCGATTGAGAGACCTGTTAAATGGGCATTATGGGCATCATTAGGTCACTAACCCTTTCGACGATCACCTCGAATCAACAGAGCGTACGTTGCATTTATCTTTTTAGCGTTCTTTTTCCGATGGTAAAAGATCGACAAAGTGTTTCCACTTTTAATTTTTAAAACTTCTTGATGCGGGGAAATAGGGAATGTCAATTGGTACTCGTGTAGCTGTTGAAAAACATTCCTAGGCCGCTTCGAACGCAAACGGGACGTCTTTTGACGTTACTAGAGCGTTCGATCTGCGCGACATCCAATTAGCAAGGTCTGAAACTGGGTTAATACCAATCCTACCACTGTCTTTCAATGTGCCTTTCAATGTTTCAACCGCACGAAAACGTATATATATATATACACACATACACAAAAGTACTACGTGCCTTCGTGCGGTCTTATGTACAATTACGCGTGTGTGGTTATTTCCTTATGCAACGAATTCCAGGCGTTTCCATCTAACTGCGACATTGGACAATGAACGTCCGTTTGCTCGTTGGTTCGTTCCGCAAATTCCTATCAATTAGAATAGGTATTCACGTTGAGTGGTATGCGGCTGAGATTTTTTCGCTTCGATTTTGTCGTTCGAACACGAGTACGACGACCACAAGAGAAGGAACATTACAAACTAGATGTGGATTAGATTTGCGTCTTTATTTCGTTAGCCATTTTCGATATTTTCTACCATTCCAGTGGTTTTCATCAACGTAGAATTCTTAAGGGCTCTTGGTGGAACGACCGAGAGCCTTGCATTCGCAGCATCCAGAACGCAATTGCGTTGGGTTAAAGTGCAGTTCGTTCCCTAATCTCTACTTTCTTTTATTTCCTTCCTTCTTCGTTACCAAGCGCGTCTCGTCTTTCCAAAAATGAAGCACCAAAAACGGGAGAGCAGGATTGAAATGTATTTTTCGCGTTGCTTTTTATTCCCACTTCCTTTCTTCCTTTCCCTCACTCATTCGCAATTTCGAGGAAAGACGCATGTGGACTTGGTAGTCTCTCTGAAAAATCAACCACAAAAACAACAGCGCCACTCGTAGTAGGGCGGATTAACATTTGGTTCTCGCGTTATTTTTTGTCCCTTCGTTTTTCTTTCCACTGGCAAGTCGATCGACCGACTTCCTCTGATAATTCTCATCTTTGGAAGTTCCTTAAATAATACGATATCAAATAAACCCAAAATATGTTCAGTAAGAATGTCCATGGAAAGTGCGTTTTGGCACCCCACTGCAGAAGACGATCGATAATTTCTTCGTTTAAATGAATTTATCGTTCGTAAAAGCTTGAAACAGCGTGGGTAAGACTTATGACGATTTTCACGTTATCCTTGAACGTAAAATCGTTTTTAGACGTTTGCTCCTGGCGTTTAATCGTCGTAGCCTGTCATCCGCGCGACGACGTTTTCCGTTAGCAGCAATTACCTACCTACCTACCTACCGGTTTGCGTAGCCGAGTTTACGGTCTCGCGTTCTTGCCGATAACGATCGTTCTGCGCCAGCGTCGCTAACGTTACGCTTATTCCTCGGGCCAGAGGCAAATGGACAGTCCAGGTCGTGACTGGAGTCCAGGAGAGAGGAGAGGAGGGGGATCACAGGAAGCTGGTACTGATCTTTGATGTTGGTTCGAACATTTAAGATATCGCGTAGGCCTCGTGTCGTCTTTCGAGTGGAAGACCGCCTTCATAGTTGGTGAAAGGATCCAAAGGATGCCGCTAAGCGATAGAGGGAGAGAGCGAGACGGAGGAAGAGAAGAGACAAGACGAAACGACAGTACGCGGTAATTCTAAATTTGGACACGTCGCTCGACACGTTGCTTTTCTAAATTTTACCACCGTTTGTTGCTGTCTCTTAGTTCCGTTCTTCGAATGTCGTTCTCGCGTACTTTTCTTTCTTTCGATCCTACAAACCGAAGCTTTCGTAACAACCTCGATGACGTTCGCGCACTCTGAGGAAACTTTATTATCGTTGTGCGCTTGATTTTACAAATGATCGACCCGATCCTACGTGGTTTTTTTTAGAGTAGACTCCACGAGACGGCCTATCTCGCTTAACGTTACAAACGTTACAAGATTTATCTTATCGATGTCATTGAAACGATCCATGCATATCTTCAATGTCTCGTTACCGTTCAACGTAAGCCAAGAAATCGAACGATAGGATTGAAGTCCATCGATCGACGACTGATATTTTGTTGTTCGATATTGTCGAGTGATTTCAGTCAATAGTATGTATTTAATGTTCTAATACAGAGGAAGAGAGGATGTTGATTGGTCAGAGTGAAATATCGACTTTCATCATAGCAACGTTATCAATGCAATGTCAATATGTCATCAAAGTGCATCGAGTGTTCCTAGAATCATGCTCCAACAGCGAATATCGTTGGTATCTTCCAAACAAAGGATTGATATTCCATTGCTTTGTCATAGAGGAGAACTATCGATAAATTTCGTTTAATTTTGTCTTAAATTCACGCGTCCAATTTCATTAAATTTTAACTCCGATCCGTTTGGAATAATTTTACCTTTCGTAAGTTTTACGACGAAATGTGGGAGATTCGCCGCCGTTGGTCGTCGTGCGCGCCTGGGGTCGCCTGCATTTTCACGCTGGATTCTCGAATGCATCGATTGCGCAAGAACTTACGATCGGACGATCGAAGCGGAACAGAATAGGAAACGCCACTGGAGAAAGTAAAGCCGAAACGCGTGGAAATAAGGTTCGAGCTGATCGCAACGCGATACTCGAGTCGATCCAGAACAAGAGCCGTTCGCATCGTTCTTTTCGTAGGGTGGAATAGATAACCGAAAGAAACGTATGAATAACCAAGGGTGTGCCTTAAGATTTTTCGTGTCGCCATGGATTTTCTCCTTTCTTACGTTCCTCGTTTATCGTCTGTAAGTAATTTTCGAGTTTTCGAGGATCTTGGAACGCAAGAAGGAACCCAATGTCGGCCCAATGGTGGCTACTCCTCGCGTCAGAATCCTAAAATTAGACGTCCTACTCACGATTATTCCGCATCAAGGCGTCGTCGTCACCGCTTCGTTCGTCGATTTTTTTTCCTCATTCGCGTGCACATCCTCTTTTGCGTTTAGTCGAATTTCCTGGTTTCCAGAAATTAGGGTATCCAGAAATGAAATTCTGTGATACGAAAAGCTGCCGACTTAGTATAGATCTTGCGTTAGAATTCTAAAATTGGATATCCTACTCGCGATTATTCGTTGCCATAGTGTCGTCATCGCCATTTCAATTGTTAATTTTCTCCTTCTGCTTTCGCGTTCCGTCGAATTTTCTTATTTTCAAAAATCAAAATTCTGTAACGCAAAAGGAAACCGACTCATTGTAACTTTATGTTTTTTTCAATGTTTCCTGTGATCAGGTGAAAGGTTATTCGGTTCACGCATTTGATCGGATACGCGTTGAATTTCGATTGCTAATTCGTTCCTTTGATTTAAATTCTTTATATTCATATTTTTCTTCTTCTGTTATTGGAAGCGACACTCGATCGTATAAAATCGGTTGCTTTTCGAATCGTTGAAACATACCTATAAAAATGCCAATATTTCCATGGATAGTTTCACCCGTCGTTTCGCGATTTTTTCATTCTTCAGTGAAGGTCTCGTTTCGTTGACAACGCCATGACTAGCAGAGCGTGGGTATTTTTTTTCTCTATATCTCGTAAAAGTCGAGTTAGTTCATCGCGTTCAAGCTGAACGTTAATTTTTCCTGAACGAAGCCAATTTTGGTTAGGAATCAGATCGTTTCGACGATGATAGAAATCGATAAGAACAATGGACGTGTAACGATATCATGGGTGAACGAATTGTACGTACGATTTTCTACTGTATTTTAAGGCGAACGCGTATTTTCATGTATTTTTTTCTTTCTCTTTTTTCCTCTTCGTACGGAGTTCAATTCGTAGCCAGATAATCTCAAACTGTAGAACCCGCATCTCTGCCAATCTTACTCAATACGAGTCGAAGCTCCTCTAATTAATCTACGTCCTATTAGTGAAGCGGAACTAGCGACGTGTATCTTCCCCTCCGCTCTTAACGATCTCGATTACGAAGTCTGTAGTAAGGCCCAGACGCTTTACGATACCTAAATACTTAAATTGATTCCAGACGCCATTTTCGGACCAGCAGGTTTGCGCTCGCAAAGTCGTTCTTATTCTTCGTCAACATTTTTCTCTGTCCAGGGTCATACAACGAAACGATTATATATCGAAGACTTAGCACAAAATATTGTACGTTTATTTATTCAATAATATCGCTTGATATTGACACATTGTCGATGGATCCCGAGGATATTTCGTAACTGGGCGAAATTAGGAATAAAATTATTGCACCGTGATGCGTTAAAATATTTCTGATCGAAGACGCGAAGTTGGACGATTTTACTTGATGTGTGAACAATCAACAAAACGATAGCTGGCCACTAAAGTCAAAGGTAGAAATAAAACTACAGCTCCGCGATGCGTCAACACATTGCTGATTAAAGACACGAAGTTGGACGATTTTGCTCGATGTGTCAATAAGCATCAGGTCGGATGCTATAAACACCTAGCAGTGTGAAGTATTGTACAAATATTCAGCCAATCTTAACTCTATGACGTCCGATGGCTCCACGTTGGTGCCATGTAATGTATGTAATTTCAGTTCTACCGGCGCGACACGAAAACATCTAGATTAGACGTGCGGACGGCACAGTGATAACACGAAACATTAAAACGAGATACGACGAGTTGACTCGTCGTTCGTGGTTAAGAGGTCGATAAAAATATTTCTGGTACCATGGCGATCTTGACCGAAATGCGTCGATTTATCGGCAGAAACGATTGAATCAGACGATGAGAACGAGAAAATCGGATTGAATCGGTCGATGAACAGGTAAACGTCACCCTGCCTCATCGACTTTGCAGTATTGCGTTGCGTCGTGGTGACGTAGAAGCCTGACATGTTCGCGGTCTTAAAGCGATGCCGTTGTACGTTACGATAACGGTTTCGTTCGATACCGTTTCAGAATCGCGAGAACGAAAAAAAGTAGAAAAAGAAAGAAGCGATTCTATGCAAGGACGGTAAAGATTCTCATCGCGCGTGCAAAACGATTCGTAATTAAACTCGATTTGCGCCTGTGTATGCGTATGAATGTACGAAGTTCTGATGTACATTACGACTTCAACAACGCTTCGATCTACGTCTCGTGCCGCGATTGCAAAACTCGCGATTCGCGTTCGATATCCGAGAGTAATGGTAAAAACTTCCGATCGATTAAGAATTTTCGTATCTCGTATTACGCGCTAGTGACTTCAATTATTACATTTAGCCCGAAAGTGAAATATTTGCGAGTGTTTCTAATCGTTCTAATCATTCGGAAACAACATATTTTACGATTATACATCGAATAGAAGCGCTAAAACCCATAAAAACCGATAATCGGATTATGACCAAAATCGCAAAAAATTCCAAGCCTTAGGTTGGCAAAATTCTTAGAAATCGCGAGAATTCGAAGGTGCCTATTTCTTAACTTTCAGAACGCATTTTCATAGATTTCGACACGCTGAATACATTTCAGCAAACCGTTTCTCGATAGAAGTATCGTACGAGAAGATACAACGATTTTTCGCAACCGAGATTTTATCCAGAATCGTGTAAAAATCGTTCTGAACGTTTCTAGTCGTTCTAATTACTTACAAACTACATATGTAAAGTGGTTGGGTAAATGAAAAGAACTTTCTTTAATTTACACGATATTTATATGTACATTTAAATTAAATTAAATTGCCAGTGAGACTATGGTAATGAGAATATAATCATTCATGCATAGGACTCATGTATCTTTTCGCTAGTTCAATGAAAGCGACCGAATCTTAACAACGCAAACTCAACTAACAACTCTGGATCAGTACTATTTCTATTCTCAAACACACTCCCTTCTATATCGTTTCGTTTTTCTTGGACGAAAAAGCCGACGGGTCCCTTTTCCCTTCCTTAGCTACCTGCACATTTCCGTCTTTTGTCTATTTTTATTACTCTTAATAAAGTAAAGCTCAGGATACAACACATACTTTGGATTTCCATACAGAATATTGTTATTTAAACCCATATAAATAAAAAGTCAGATTTTTCCTGAAATAATATTAATTCACGAACAACGAGCAAGTTTCAGTCGTTCAAATATTCGAGATTCTTCGATACGACAGTAAGATTATGCTTACCATGACGACGACGACACGAAACACAAACGAATTCTACGTTGGCGCTGACTCGTTGCGTGGGACTGGCATACGGTTACAACAGGTGGGAGTTGATCGCAACCTGTTGCTCTTCTTTCGCACGAGAAATCCTCCGATTCCGAGGCACTTCGCGATTATACGCGTATAACTTTACTCGTGGAGCGGAATTAACGTGTCCTCGTCGTCCTTCTTTCGTCAAAGTTTCGTACGAATCTCCTCTCAATGGATTATTTACATATAATAAACGTCCAGGTTCTTCTCGTTCGTTCGAGGAGACCAGCGATTTCGTCTCTTCTCGTCCAATCTTGGATTCTTCCATCGAATTAGGCCGTGCGAAGTTCAACAAGCGCTGTTCATCTTTGTTTTCTTTTGATTTCCTATAAATTTCATGAACAAGATTGTAACCTTGCCAATTATTGTTTCAAATAGGAGAATGTCAATCCTAACCTTTACTTTGCTAGAATACCTTTACCAAGAATCCACTGATGATATTTAAAAACTATTTTTTCCTTTTCTCCGTTTGGTGTTATCAATCCCAAACAATGCGAAGTGACGATGCAGAATCCTTTGATTGAAAATTCGATCCAAGTGTTTCTCTCCGAAGCAGCCAAGAAATAGAGAGCTGGTAGTATAAAGGACAGGAGAAGAACTTACGCGCATTTTCGCACCAGGTGCTCTAGAAAGAGCGATTCGATATCGTCGATAAGAGCAATTTGACTCGAATTTGACACGACTCGTCGCGTTACGATTCCGTGGAACGTCGCATTCGAGCGAGAAGCCATCTTAACGGTTGTTTTTCCATGGAGAGCGCGCTCCACACGCGAGAGAGAACCATCGTCCTTTTCTTCGACGCACAGTTATTATCAAGGTGAAGGTCTTTGACTTTCCAACGAACACACGCACCTCGCCTCCGTGTCTCCTGCGTTCTTTCGGAGTTACGCGCGATCGAACGTGTCGATCCGTTGGTGGCCTGAAAAGATCATCGTCGTTTCTTTGTTTCTCCCCTTCTCGTTCCTCCTTTTCCTTTCTCTTTCCTTCTTCATCGTTCGTTTTTCGGTTTTTACGCGAGGTCACCGCTGACTTCTAAAAGGACTAGAGCGATTGAACGGCCTGCTTTTCCTCCGAATCAATTACAGAGACTCTAGGAAAATGTGGAAGCGTGATTTTATAATATTGTAAGGCGTCTATTTATGTCATCGACCGTAGAAAATGTACAAGCAGAACTCGGTGGAAGTTGAAGATTGAATGTCGGAGCGATACTCAGAATTGCACTGATCTTACAGTCGAATTTCTGAAAGAGCGATCAGATTATTATTATCTCGAATTATTCGAAAAATCCGAGCTTTTCGTCAAAATTACGACTTTTAGCATCGACGAATAAATCAAACAACATTTTAAAGAGCAATAATAATGCTTTCGGAAAATGCTATAAAGAGACAATTAATTTTTCGAGGTTCAGCTTTACTCGGATTTTAAGTTAGGCTAGGACATAAAGTCAAGTCGTCGATATTCCGAATTTATGCGCGAGTTCAACGCCATTTTATGGAGAAACGAAACAATTTTTGGATTTGGAAAATCGAAAGGAATAAACTTCTAGCCGGATTAGCTCCAGTAGCGGTTTGATTATCGTAATTCGTGGTGGGGTGGGCGCACTCCGCAAAAGTTGTTCAACGCGACGTAAGCCGCGCGTGCTGCAAGATCAGGGAGCGCGTATTAAGTGTGTGTATCCTGTAACCGGCGTCGGTACGGATTGCCGCAGTTTATTAACCCTTTGCCACGGAATAACGTTACATACGGCCGCCATGAACGAGCAGAAAGTCTCGTTTGCATATTCTCTCTTACGACTCCACAAAATTCCAATTGATTTTTTCTCATGCGTCGTCGTTACGTACGAAGTGGGCTTTTCAACCAAACGAGATATTTTTATTACGCATTTTTCAATTCTTCCTTGAATCTTTGTGTCGATCGTTCGATATTCATTGGTCGATCGAAATCATTTCTCGATCATCGATGAAAATATTTTATTCGACGATTCCTGCAGATTGCCGTCGAGGAAACAGCTAACGCGAGCTCGACTTCTCTATCGATTCGACACAATTCGTGGCTCCTAAGTCGTAATTCGTAATTGTCCCTAAGTGACTCTAATAGTCAGGTCGGCTTTGCACGTCGATTGATCATAGCTCACTTTTTCGAGATGTCTTTACATTTTTTCTAGTCTCTTCGCTTACGTGAAATAAATTTCAGACTTTCCGTTCTAAGTTCGTTACTTCGAGGCAGTCTTACAAGGCTTCGTGCGTAATTACACACAGAATTTTAATTAAATGCTACTAACTGCATTTTCACTGGACTCGATGATAGTTGTAAGAAGGAAGCAAGTTTTTCTTGGATAAATATTGAATTAATTTTCGACGCCATTTTAATTAGGCTATATAGACTGCAGTTATTTTTACCTAACGTTAACAATTTTACCTAACGTTTTAATTAAACGTTAACATAATTTCTGTTGAACGTCCTGCCTCGAAAATCTTGTTTTATGGCGTTACTTCTTCATTAAGAGTCACGTAAGATTTGTGTTTGATGTACAAACATTTACAAAACAAAACCGATCTTTCAAAACTTTCAAGTATCAAATCGTATTGATTTATTTCAGGCGATTTTTCTCTCTTCTTTTCAAGAATCTAATAACGCAAACGGCAGCCGCACGGGCGTTAAAATGTCGTCGTTGCGCGAATTCATGGAGAAAAAGTGCCTCATTACGACGAGGAGCGTCGTAAAGGAAATTATCTCAGGAGTCAAAGAAGCACCGAGGTCGCCTCGAGTGGCAGACTACCGTACGTCAGTCTCTCCGTTTCAATTCGAGCGACGGATAAGCAGCAATTTGCGTTTCACTGTCCGCTGATGCGGCATTTGGTATTTAAGCGCGTCACAAAGGTTAGCCAAGATCATTCGGCTGTCATTGTGCAGGCGACTCCCACTTATTATTCTTCTACCGGTCGCTACGTAGTTCGAACTTTCACTTTCCGATGACAGAGTCGATTTTAACTCGCGATTCCCCGTCGATTCTTAATCCTGATCAATCTAGTTTGCCATTTGGCTCCTTCTGTTTTCCTCCTTTTATTTTTATCTGTATTTTTTGCCATTTTATTCGGCTATCGATCCTCTCTTTTCATGGCATTCATATTGGGATTCATAATTCCGAAGAAATCGAATGAAATTTTTCAATTTTTATCGTATCGTATGCACACGTGTGCGCGCGTCGACTTCTTGCTTTTCCTCCGCGTCTTCGAAATATCTGAACGCTCTTCTCATGGCATCGTAATCGAACACGGACGATTGATGTCGTTAAACGCGTACGATCTTAGCTTGATGTACGTGTATGCACGCCACACGGATTAATCGCTTTTTGCATAACGCCGGCGATAGCAACGCCCGAAGGGGAGAGATCTTGCCTGCGTCACGAGATATCGTCCGTTCGATGAAATAATAAAAGAAAATTGCGAGACGACGTTGTTCCTGCGCGAAAGTGCAGCGCGCCTTCGAAACGTACGGAGATACGCGCTGAGATGAATTATCGAGTTTCGTCACGCGATCCTCGGTTTTTCTTCCGTGGTGAGTCTCTTCCCTCGTACGATGGGATAGACGAGAAAAGGAGGGGTTGTAAAAGGACGATCGAGGGACAGAATTGACCGTCTAACGATTTTCCGCTTCTGTTAAGATCGAGGCACGATCTTTGACAGCTACGGATAAATTTGGGTGACACCAAACTTGAAGAACGAAGATGGACATCCACTTCGACTTTTTTCTTCCTCGATTTTTCCTCTCGTCGTTCGTTCACAGACGACGATTGCTTAGAATTTATCTCGATTAGGAATCTCCATTCGAAGCTTCGTTCTCTTATTCATATTTTAACGAGTCGTATTTAACGATGATCGATCGTTTCTCTAATTTATTTCTACCCTTTCGACGTACGGTCGTTTCGAACATTTTTTTGACGCGTCCATGGAAAAACGATACGCCGTGTCAGCCATGTCGAAATGTGAAACGCCATTGCTTCGGCAGTTTTTGCGAATGAAACGATCTCAACGACAGAAAGGCTGCGTAATCGTCGCTAGGAAATAGTTTACAGTGGCTCCCAAACTTCATCGAGCTGCGTTCACCTCTGCTTCGTCGGTTGACGAAAGTCATGTTGAGGCGTTTGAAGAGACTCTAGGCAACTTCTGTCTTAAGTAATCACTCTGGGAGACACCAATAAAAGTCGTGGATGATTATAAAAAAGAAAACAGGAGATTGCCACAACAGGAGTGACAACAGGCATAGACAAAACAGTCTGCGATCATATTTGACCAACATGGCGGCTATTGTGATAAATTAGTTCAAATTTTAACGTGCCACGTTTTTAATTTACCGCACAACTTGGATTCCGTGATGGAAATATGGTTCTAACGAAGCGCAACGATTCTCTTATATTTTCTAAA
>JAITYT010000560.1:531017-542610 GCA_025433975.1 Liostenogaster flavolineata | reverse complement strand
TCGATATATACGAGAAGAGATGGTCAGCAACCATAAAAATTATATTATTCGATAAATATTAATTAATCTGTCGAAAACATATTGGTTTCTATTCATTCAAAAACTACAGAACTTTCCGGTAGACCTAAAATGTGCCCAAACGACGTCCTTCGTCTAATGGCGATGGAGAACACGAGAGGGGATGCAGTTTGGGGATCACTGTTCCAGAAGGAAGCGATCTGGGTTTCTACGTTCATTGCGTGTACCGTTGCATTCTCAAACGTTGCGCTCCTTCGATCGACGATTCATCGCTTAGAAGGATCGAAGGCGTCACGCTTGCGAAAATCGTCGTGGCTCTCTATCGATATTCTTCTCTCGTAAGTAGAGTCGCTTTCGATCGCACCTGAAGAAAATACTGGCAAGATTTTTCCTCCCTTCTCGCCTTCCTCTTCTCCTTCTCCTTCAAGTTCTCTACGAAATCCAAACGTCTTTTTATAGTTGGTTGGGTTTGGCAACAGCGGAAGTCCTGTGGGAAGACGACGAACCCAGCGAATGGCAGGAAACAACGTCCAATTAGCGTTTCCTCGCTTCTTCGGATGTCCATCGATCTTCTCTGGCGTGTCATCGAATCGCCAAGAGGGAGAAGCGCTTTGTCTCAACGCGTTGAATCGGTCGTGTGCTAATGTGTTTGTCACACAATTTAAGATCACGATAATGTTGTTACGACAATCTTACCCAATGTCGTCCGATTCAATTCCTTTGTCAGTTAGTGCTTTGTAAATTGCCCTCGGTTAATCGTGAAAAAATTGTTAATAATTTTTCCGTGATCCATGTCTCAGATTTTGATCAAAATTGCAAGAAAGGACGCCAAAGTCGTGGTATTTTTTATTCTGACCAGCGTCGAGCAACGTTCAGGCGACGTTTGGAAAACGTTTCAACGCAATTACGATCACTGCGTATCGTGGGACCGTGTAACTTTCACTATTCTTTCGTCGTTGCGAGATATTCTTGTTGTCTCTTGCAAGAACGACGAAAAGGGACCGAAAACCATGAAAGGTGCGACGAGTAGTAAACGTTGTGACCTTTCGATGCAGCGCGATATAACGTATACCGATGAGAGAGATGTCGACTCGAATGCTAAAATGGTACAGAGGAAAGAGGGGATTTCCTTTTATCTTGTGCTCTTTTAGCTGGTAAGCAGTGGACCAATATCTCATTCTAGTGCAATTTTGTCTACAAATAAGACGTTATCTGATTAACCACGAGCTAAAAAAAAAGGAAAGAAGCACCCTGGCGCATTACTCATCTGATGTTTTATCTGTGTTCGAACACGGGTGATTTTCTTGTGTCCTTTTAGCTTATGGGTGTTGATCAGTGTCTCTCCGCAAGATAGGAAAACGTAGGTGAAATTGGTGTCATTCGTTTGCTCACCGTCTGAGTAAAACTTAGGCCTTTCCTCGGACATGATCTTATTGGAACCAGTGGACAATTTTGATGTCGCCTATGCCCTTCTTTAGCTCGTCTCGTCCGAGCACGGTGCATCGTTACACGTTATAGCGTGGCTCTTCCTGACGTCGTTTCATACCTTGAGAAACGTTATTCCTTGCGCGGTGTGTGTCAAAGCGTATCGAGGTCTTGGCCGTGGTATCCGAGTAGGCTCGATCCCGATTCCACGACGTACGTCTGCATAAATCCTTCCTCGAACCATTTTGAATCGATCGAACGACCGACTGATTCTCGAGGGAAGATCTCCCGTCGTTATCGAGTGGATGAGAAGAATGGGGAGATCAGTGGAATTTTCGGTGAAAGAGAGGTCGATTGAGAAAGAATTTTATCATTGTTCATTGAGTTCGAACGTAATCGAGGAAATGATCGACGTCCAGCTGATTTTGACGAGTTCGGCGAGTTCCTTTCGCTATTGGCTATCGCGTGCACGTCACGAATCATTCGGACCTTCGATCGGATTCCTCCTCGGCTCGATTCATTCCCCAAGTCGACCTTGGCAATTATCGAGGCATTCCGTGTCGGAGACTGGCTAGCTCGGCCACGACTCCATCGTTGTCGTCACACGGTCTATTGGTAATCAGAGATGCACTAAGAACGATTGTATAAAACCACTGCTTTTATCGTAGAATCCTTTTAGTATGGTATACTAAACTGAGTTTGCGGGAACTTAGTGCGTTGAAATCTACAAGAAAATCTTCTCCTACTTAACAAATCCGTATATTCGAATTGTCACAATTTTTTAATATTTAAACAACTTATAGGCTATTCCACCCCACCCCCACTATAGAGATTCTACCTTAAGATTTTATGAGATGTTTAAGGCTGCGCTGGGTCTACTCGAGTCTTTTCAATATTTGTAGCGACATTCGGCTCGAAAGCGAAAGGAGAAAAACGTACGCTCTTGCTAATCGCTTCGTTACGAAGAACAAAGAGGGAACAATTAAACTTCGCTCGCCGTAAAAGGTTAATCACGAGGAATTAACGCGCAACTTCCTTTGTTCCAGATATGGCACAAACAGTGTTTCAAGTGTCAAGGCTGCGGTATGACCTTGAACATGCGGACGTACAAGGGTTTCAACAAACAGCCGTACTGCGAGGCGTAAGTAAATTCAGGATTTCTTTTTTCGTCTCTTCCTCTTCCTTCTTCCAAATTCTCCCCACGTTATCCAACTCGTTGTCCAACGCGTCACTCAAGACCGTTTCCAAAAATATTCCTTCAGAAATCTGCTGTTCCACTTTGCGACTTGGGTTGAGTGACATCGCATCTTTCTTCTTCAATTTTACATTTTACGCGTAATATTTTACATTCTTTTCTTATCGTATCGTCATTCTGGTTTTCGGTCATCGATCCATGCTAAAGTTCAATTCGGTTAGAGCTAGAAGAGTCAACGTCCGTCGAAACGGGAAACCCAGGCCGTTAGAATCCTCGTGATTATCGTCACCTGCGAAGCGTTGGAGAAGCTCTCGGCGCGACTAACGGTTGTCATAGTCGTTTATCAACGGCTGAACGATCGAACAATCGAGATCGTTTTCGGAGACCGGAATTACGATGAAAAAACGCTTGTCGAGATTGAATCGGGCGCGGTGGTGCTCGCAGTCGCAGTTTCCTAGATGAAAGGGGAACGCGATCCGTGGAGGTCGCGCGCTCCGCTGGCTTCGTCAGGCGAGATTTCAGTGAGCAACGAATCCTGTCTCGCAGAGGTTTTCAAATCTCCAGTCGTCGTGGGTTATTCCGAATCCCTGAGTTTTTCTATCGAGTAAACCGACTTTGACGAGAGAATATAGTTTAAAAAAAAATGACATACGTCCATCTCGCGTTTCGTTGAGTCTCAAAGAGGTTAGGTTAACTTCTTAACCGGGGAATAAAATTTTGTGGAACTCGTTTCACACTAGGAACTGTGTGATAAAAGAAATATAAGAAAATATTTTTTTGTATATATATTTTTAATATTGATTTTTTTTGATTTCTGGAACAAACTTTACATTATTCAATATATAAATCAAATATTTTCAATATTCAAAGAATTGGTAGCCTTTCGGGCATGGCGAAAAATGTCGTCATACCCGGTTAAGAAGTTAAGGAATGGCAAGGTGGAATTTTTAAGAAAGAATTATTCCGTGCAAAATTGGTTCGTAACGGTCTTTCGAACGAAGAATTTCTTGTAGTAATAAATGTTTAACGATTACGGAAGTTTTTTTCGTATGCATTTTGCGATCGATTCGTGCAGGAGAGGCTGCAAAAACACGCGTATAAGTTCGGAAGTATACAAGGAGAATTTGTAGATTTTTGTATTGTACAGAGTCGGGGCAAGGGGAGCCCGTGGGTGAAGAAAGCTTGAAAACCCCTGTCGTGTTGAATTGCATGCATGCATGGCAAGATAAGGTACATTGCACGCGTTTCTAGCAAGAAATTCATATCGTCCCGCGGTCATATCGTTGTATCGCGGTGGTTTGATGGAAACAGAAGAACGTTGTATTTCTGCGTCGTATCGTGGTGGCAAAGATACGGTCGTCCTTCGAAAAGGCAGTAGCTCTTGATTCACCAATTTGGTGCTTGAACGCATCGCGTGGTACTACAGTATTTCGCATATTTTACTAGCAACTACGAAGAAATTGCGATTCCACGTGATCTGAAACAGTAATTTCTTCTTTCATAACGTTCAAAGAATATTATCGAAGTCAACTTTTTAAATAATTTTTATACGAAAATCGTGGCCATTGAACGCGTGAAAAACGAATTAAATCAAATACCGACAACAACGATAAAACGTTGTCGAGGCACTCTGAAAGAAAAAGATGCCTTTGGAACGTAGCTTTTGAATCGCGGCTCCGAAATAATAAAATCTTTTCGGTTAAGTTTGCAAAGGAACGGTCAACGAATAATTTGATCGGTATTGCGCGAAGTTGATAGAATCGAATCCATCTAATCTCCAAATGTCCAACTGGCCAAACGATGATAAATTAACGATGGATAAGACGAATCTTTTCTTAATAATCGATTTGGAGCTTTCATCATGGCGCATTTAGGTAGATCAAAGTAAAATATAAAGAATTATCGAACGATCTTATTGGTTTGGCCGTTTCGATAGGTCGTTGGATGGTATTACGTCGATCGAAGAGGAACGTTTTAAAGACGACGGTCGTACATAATATTTTGCGACTGGCGCGACAAGCGTGAAAGCAAAATCGCACGGACATTCGCTCGGTCGGTCGCGATTGCAAATCGTTCGATAGTTAAATGCATGCCAGGCGTGTCGACGCAGCGAAAGCGAACGCTCCGTTCTTCGATGACGAGCGTGCTTCGTTCTGCGCTTCCTCCTTGTCTTCATTCTTCTCGATGAAAGGATGTTCCACTGTCCTTTTCTAGCCTACCTTGGGCCCATCGATATGCGTCGCTCGGTTGCCAGCATGAGAATTCTTAAAAATGTTATGTAATCGTTAGGACGATGGGCTACGGCGATAACATTGGGGATGGGCAGTGTCGTAGGCTCTGTTCAGTTGTTCGAACTTGTTCGTCGCTGTTTTAGTTCATTTATTCGAGCATGGATCGCGGATTCGCGATAGTTCTTAGAAATGTTAAGTAATCGTTACGAGGATATTGCGATGTCACTTGGAATAGCCCGTCAAAGTGTCCAAGAGTTAATATTAAAATCTTCGATATTTACCTTGCATTATTCCTACAAATACCATACATGGTCGCGATCTTATTTGTCGCATTCTATCCGTCTGGGGTGTCAAAGAAATTAACTTTGATTTATAGTTAATTTCACATCACTGACGAAAATTAATACGGGGAGTGCCGAGGAGACAGCTGGTAAAGTCTAAGTGCTTTCTTGTGATAACCTCCCCACAGTCACTTTGTAATCTCAAGATCAGCTGTATAAGTAATATTTTATTTTACGAAGCCTACAAAATGCAAGAACAAACATCGAAACACCAAGATCGATCGCTTGTACGTTTTAACCAATGAAAATGACTATTGTCTACGTAAGTACGTATCCATTCGACGCATTTGTCATACCGCGTTCAGGAAGGCTCCTAGACCAGTCGTAGATCACCTTTGATATTAATCGAGTCGAGCGTGTATCGACGCAATATTTCTGAATAGGTTTCCCGCTATTGGACTGTAGTAATTCGATTTGTCGTCGACTCGACAATTATGGGTCTTGCTGTGGCTTCTTGGCACATTGTCCTCGTCTTAACATCGGCTTGCACCTCCGTCAGAGATGCGTTCGTCGTAAATCGTGACTCCTATGACAATGTCTTTCGCTAGACGTTCGCTACACGACGGAATTGCGATTACGAAATCCTCGCGCGGCGCAATTCGAATTCCCGGTTTCTCTCTCTCTCTCTCTCTCTCTCTCTCTCTCTCTCTCTCTCTCTCTCTCTCTTTCTTTCTTTTACAGGCGCGCATGCGTTCGTTGCAGCTTCGCCTCTTCTCGCTTTGTTCGTACCGCCATTGTTCGTAAAACGTCATGGCGGACGATTCGACGCGACTCGGTCATCTATCGATGCGTTTCTTTTTTACGCCGACGAACAACTTTAATTTGTATTACATTGTAGTCTTTTTCTTCGAACAGTTCTGCAACGAAAATAAAATTCGTAACAAAGCGTAAATTGTAGTCGACTCAAGGAACCATAGATACCAAATTGTTTCGCTGTTTTCCAGGCCTACTATCGAATTCTCTTGTCACGAAAGAAAGATTCGAATATCTCACGGAAAGAAATGAAATAAAACAAGCGGACAGAGCGTAATCTTAATCGAATCTTAAATTCTGAAACAAAAGGAGATGATGTTTTAACCTTTTTAGGTATAATTAAATTCCATTGGACGAGAAAAATCGTGTCAAGGTAAGGGAAATCGCCCGATGTGTTTCTACTCTTTCTTTTTCCACCTCTTCTCTTCCTAACCATAAATAATAAAAATCATGAAAAGAAAATTGTAGCGATTTCCAAGGAAAAAGAAACGACTTCTATCTATTTCACCTATTAAAAATGAAATTTGTTTCGTCTTTCTCACGAACCTTCTCTCAATGTATTCAATCGAATGTCTATCAAAGAAGCGTTTCATCTCGAAACGGTTTTGAATTTTCGCGGTAATCGCGCGTCATTAGTCGAACATCGGTTCCGCGAGGCGATGAACGTCGCGCCAATGGGAATTTCGCATTCTAAGGACGGAGCCTTGTATGCGTCAGCGACGAGTGTCGAATCGAACGATGCACCGAATAAGCAAGGCGTAACACGCGTCGGTCGTCAGACTCATTCATTCGTCTGGTTCGTTCGCCACCTCTCCTCTCTTCGTTCACCAGCCTTCTCCTCCTCGAAGCTTCTCTTGGCCTGCTTTGCATTTCCTACGCTCTTTATCGACGCTCCTCTTTCTTCGCTTAACTCTATTAACCTCGTGTACTTTCGATATGGGGCGAAACGTCATCGTGTAGCCTTTGACGATAAATCATCGAGCATCGCACGAACAAAGCTCAACGAGGTACTCAGCCGATCGAAACGTCGATCGTATTCTCCTTCTTCTCTTCCTCTTTCTCTTCCTCTTTGTCTTGATTGTCCGTTCTTGAACAGTTCCTAATTGTCTGCTCGATCATCGTTGCTTCCTGTGGGAATATTCTGATCGCGATCGACTTCGGATTGTGGAGTTGCCTATTTTTCCTCGCGGTGAAGATGTGCGACGATTACGACAGTTTTTTTGGGACGATCTTTTCTTTTGTTCCTTTTCTTTCATTGACTCGATAATCCTTGCCAAACGCTGCGATTACGACTTAATCTTCGATCTCTGTTCCTCCCTTCTTTGTGGAAAGAAAGAGACGAGTTCGCGAAGTCAGTCGCTCGTTCGATTGCAATCGATGAAATGATCCCTCCTCGTTATCGCCAGGTCATTAAGGTTTAGACCTAGCCATCTCGAGAGTCGACGAATCGCATGGAATTTTCGCGACATCTGCTTGACACGCGTTTCTCGAGACTGTGGCAGCATCAGTGCTGGAAGGAGAACTATGAGAGTCGCAAAGGACGCTGTTGAACGTTCTTTTCGCGGGATCCGTTGTAGGATGTTGCGCTGCTTACGTCACCGGTTGTCCGTGACGTATCTCACTGTCGTCATCGAACGACTCGAGAGATTCGACATCGAGTGTCTTTGATTCCTCCTACGCCTTTGTCTTCATGTTTGCGTTTTTTCCCCGATTTCAACCTAATTAACCCCTTTCCGTACTTTATCGAGTCTGGCTCGTGATGAAGATTTTGGCCCAAACATGAATATCACGAGCCAGGTTAGTTTTATTTACAAAAAAAAACTCCCTCGAAGGGTTAATTCGTCTCCTTTTATCTTCCCCTTTATGGAATCTCGGGAGGAACTTGGCTCGATCACGCTTTTTTTGCTATCTCTTATATCGTATTCTATGTTTTATTAAATAAACCTAAAAGCGCACTAGCAGAACTAACGACTTCTCGACCGATACGAATAATTTTACACCGTATTCTGTTTCGTTTTACCGCGGTTCACTCGCGTTCTTTGCTGAATGAATCCAACGAGTGACGTCATTGTCGTCCCTCGATGCGCCTTTCGGTTGATATCAGTGTGGTAGTGATTCACTTTCGCGCGTGTCGGAGGATCCTGCGTCGCGACGCCTTCCGTCACGACGATAACGATCGGTTGTAACAATTCCGAGCGGCGTGGCTCGAGGAAAAATTTCACTAGGAGCGATCAACGGAGTCGATGCGATCGAAAGACTGAAAAAGATGTCAAATCCACCAAATATGTCGCGTGTATCGCTGCAAGACTCGTCGTTGTTCCGCTCGATCGTTGACTCATTATGCAAATATCGCTCGAGCCTTGCATCATCGTTAAAAAATGAAGGAGTAAAGAAAAGAAAGATAAGATCTTCTAAATTTAGGTCTTAACGTTTTACGACACGTGTTAAATTTTGCCAATGAAATAGAGTACAAATAATATAGCGAGGTCGTCGTCACTGGCATATGCTTAGTGGGCGCGAAACTCGATGAAACGACGCCTTTCCAGTGGAATTACGAAAAATCGACTCGCGAATCACGACAAATATGAAGTTTGATCGTATTCGTTCGTGCGCGGGCTACAATTCGCGAAATGAAGACGAGGGATCGCGGTTTCGTCAGTCAGGTATTTTTAATTGATCGAAAAATTCATATATATATAACTTAGAGCCGGTCTTGCGTGATTCCGGATTATGAATCATATCGGCCGCGAATCTGGTGTAAAAGCGGGCATTGGCAACGCAGACTAGCCGCGTGCAGCTTTTCCCTCGATGTTGAGATCGCGGAGGGGGTTCAAGCGTGGGAAATCGCGCGCTATGTCGCCGTTAACGTTCGAAGCGATGAATTGCCAAAGAAATGCACCGATAAGAATTTTTTCTTTTGGGAAAACGTACCTTTCCTAATGGAGTATAAATTACGCATATGGATGGTTCCGTTCTCTTTGATATTACAAGCGACTGTAAATATGTGACGCGACGCATTTAATATAGATCGTGCGCTGTCCAATTACCGATGTTCATAATCGCGTGAAATTCCAATGACGAAATGATCTTTACGTGTTAAAACTACGCTAAATCGTTGTCGTGTTATTTTTTAATAGACAAAATTTCATTAAAAACATCTCTTTACGTATTCTAATCAAATGTCTTTCGTACTAACCCGATATAGGTAGCTACGTTCAGACGAAATGTTAAAGAAAATGGCTCCGTGGAGAAATTTCTCGTCAGGAGCTTTTGTAATTACGCTCGACACTGACCGTAAGAACGCGTAATAAAATTATTTATTCATGATGTCATATCCGAAGGTGATGATATTCTCGCATACCGCGAAAACTCTAGCGGATGGAATCGCTGTTACGGTAGTACGTCATCGCTGTTACCACAATATACGTGTGTATGTAGTACTTGACAATGGAAAAGATACGATTTCATGGTAATGGTGCGACGACTGTTCAACCACCTACGCTTTTTCAAAATTCAAGATTAATTATGCATTGTCGCGACCAATCGGCCAACGAAAAAAAAAATCGCAAGGCGATAACGTTATCTACGAGTGGCAAGAACTCCTTTCGTTGATCGATATTTATCAGTCGCGGGTGACGGAGTGCGAATAATAAAACGCACGAGCGCGCATTCGTTTCCGTGAACTGCGGTCCGATGCGTAAGCTTTGTGTATTCGTCCGTGTACAGCAGGGTGTAACGGAAGAACGAAATCCATTGAACGTATCCGACTGCCACCATTTGTATTCGCGTTGTTCGAAATACTCGATTAAAATCGTAATTCGCGATCCGTTCGCTTTTCACGCTAATTCATTCGATCGTACAAAATGTGCGTCATGTATCTAAGATCGTTCAGTACTCAAATTAGGTGACGTTAGCTCATGAGGACTGACGGCGAACTTTCCTTTTAGGCGACGTCAGTTCATGAGGACTGACGCTGAACTTTCCGTTTAGGTGGTATCAGTCTTTGCGAACTGGCAGTCCTTCCTTTAGCTTATGCACGTCACTTAGTGCCGCCTGAATGGAAAGCAAAGGAAAATCGGCTGAACGTGTAAATGAAAAAGCAACTTCGCCAGGTGTCACGAGCAAACGATGCTCGCGAGCGATGGCTTCGTAATGGATAGAAATCGTATTCTCAACCGCTTCGAAGAAGCTTCTAAATCAAGGACCATCTAAACGACTTTCCTCTACCGCGCGATCTCGATCTCGACTTCCCGTGTGCGATACTTCGGTGACACCCTTGTATAACGTTCTCGGGCAAAGAAGCAGGAAACATCGCCGCCTGTCACGCCGTTGCAGTTTTAACTTGGAAGTAATTTAACAGCTAGTCGTAAAAGGGGGTACCCACCGTAGCGTGACTCGTCTGCCGTGGCTGGCTCCACGGTGAACCGACCTTGTCCCACAATGCAGCGCCGGCGAACCCCACCGCGTCGCGCGCGTCCTTTTACAACCCTATCGCGAGACGAGATCGCGCTCTTACATGAACGACCGAATCGGATCTTACGAGACGTTACTTACGATCGACGCCTAAAACGAATGGAGACGCCGACGAGTACCCGGGGCCTGTTAACGTGCTCGGTCGTTCCTACGCCTTTTCTTGTCGGTTTATTTTATTCGTCTATGCGGACAAGTCGTTTTCTCGTTTACTTTTGCCTGGTTCTTGGCGTAGATGTTCTCTTACGTTTACGACAAGGCAACTTTTTTTCTCGCTCGCGTTTCGAATTTTGAATAATTAACACGTTGCCGCGTACTTCTAATTTTACGATCGTGTGCTCAGAAATACATTTTTTTTCAATTGTTTACGACTATCATATGTGCAGAACTGCTATAGCCGTCATTTGCGATAACGTGTTAATCCCTTGTTTGGGCTAAGCGGATTTAGCCACGGACCACTGTCGCTATCGTGGTGGGTTAAAAAAATTCGTTAATTTTCACAAAATAAGTTCATCATTGTGTTTTTAGAAGCACAAGAAAACATAAGAATAACTTTTTAAATCATTAAAATCTGTGGATCGGCTCCCCATCAGCTGAAAGATAAGGAAAAATAGGTCCCCAACTAAGGGGTTAAGGCAGACGCCTAAAACGAATGAGTACGTCGATGACTGCTCGGTCTACTCACGTGGTTGCTGTTGGTACGAATTTTTTTGATCGATTTATTTTAATTCTAAAATTATTAAATTCACTTCGTACATCGTTTACGTGGAGAGAAGTAGTGTCCACGTTGCTCTTGTTCGATTCTCGACGAAGATCTCATACTCGTTTGAAAAAAGTGAAGAAACGAGGGAAGAGGGTATAAGACAAAGGGACAAGATATAGCAGAGAGCCAAGATTTTCGAATGTTGTTTAGGTTAATATTAGGTAGTTCGGAAAATAATTTCGTTTTTTCCCAACAAAGGGATCGCCTGGATCAGTTTTCTTGCAAGCTAGCCGGCAAAAAAAACAAGAAAAAAAAGAAAAACGAAATTACTTTTCAAACAACCTAATAATAGCGACACTATGTGTACAGTCGTTTCGATAAATTCGTCGATACGTGATGCAAATTCAAAGATAGGAATTTCGCAGATTTCGCAAATAAGCTCGATACGATCGAGTCG
>JAITYT010000560.1:492858-509545 GCA_025433975.1 Liostenogaster flavolineata | reverse complement strand
TAAATTCACTAAACTTCTGAGCTTTTCTTCTTCTCTTGCGAATAATATTTAAAAAATTATATCAAAAAAAAAATATAAAAAAATAAAAACGAAATTTAAAAAAACGAGAATTCTAATGTATTATCAAGCTACATTAAGAATTATTAGAGAATAATTAGAAGTTATTGGAAGAGGAAAAATGAAAAAGAATCGTCAGTGCAAAGGGTTAATCGTCGAAAAATTCGCGTCGAAACGACACCACTAACTCAATTTTGCTGTATTAAATTTGATACGGGTTACATTACGAATTCGTAATCGAAAATTTCCCGTCGAAACGTTGCCATTAACTCGATTTCGTACTTCTTGGAGAAAAGAAGAGACTAGGTAGAACGACGATTCGAAACGCGGCTTACTTACCTCCTTCAGCTGACTGCCCAGTATCTTGACCTGTTCCTCGAACGTCTCCTCCCTCTGCGTCGCCTGTTTTTTAGCGAAGCACAAACAAAAGATAAAAAACGAGGCAACGTTAGTAGACGATGATGCAGAACGACGGTTAGTACTATTATCTAGACGCTTGCAATCTGAACGCGTGACAAGGGTATGTATCGTCTATAAAAAAACGAACGAAAGAAACGAGAGAAAAGGAAATAAACAAACAAATGAAAAAAGGGGGAAAGAAATTAAGTATAATGGGGTGCGGAGGACCGGTTAATAGTTTTTAGTACTACTAGTCTAAGTGACGTGTCAGAGCGGTATCACACTTTGTAAAATGCAAAGCAAAACACTCCCAAAGGACGTGTACCTCCTTTAGACGAGTGGTAAGGGTCTTAATTTGGTTCTTGTATTCCTCCTCGCGCTGGTTGGCCTATGTACAGTACACGTAAGAATTACACATCTCGAAGTGACTCGTCTCTAGTAACTAACGCGTCGATGTTCATTCTCTCTAATCACGGGGCTCGTCGAAAGTTCGATCGAAAGTAAAAAAAAAGAGGAAAAAAATTTAAAAAAAGAAGAAAACCGTCTCCCTCGAACGTTTCTATCGACTCTGCTCGAAGAGAAAGTAGCTAACAGGTGCTACGAAAAAAATGCACCTCGATATTCCGAGCTCTTCGACAATTATCGCGTACGCAACCATGGATAATAAAAGATTTACCTTTTCCTCGGAGACTTCGAGAGATTTCAGGTTATTACCGACCACGCGTAGCTCCTCCTCAAGCTCGACGATTTTGCTGAAAAACGAAGAAGAAGATTAAGATCGCGTAGGACGCGAAGCGAGACGCGATAGGTGGATCGATTTTCGCGTGAAAATTGCGAACTCCTGTGTCGTGTTGTTAGAAACGAAAACGAAAAGATACCGCGTTAATCTTGATTTTATGATAGATTTCATCGGACAATTGGATCAAAATTCTTGTCGCGATCTTTAATACCGACAGCAAAATACAAAATACCTCGACAAATATTTTTCGTAATCTTAGAATCGATGAGAACGTCCGAAAATATCTTGCTTGCGACCGAGGCAATTTTTGCGTCTCTGACGAATGCAAACGCGTTGAACTCGACAAAAGAGATCGATACGTAAAAAGGCGATCGAACGTGCTCGTAATCAAAGTGGTCGAAGAGTACGAAAGGTGAAGGAACGATGAATTAACATGCACATCATACGACTACACTTACGCTTCTGATAATTCTGCCTTTTCCTCGGCCCTTTCGAGGTCCTGCTCCATCATGACTAGTTTCCTGGCGACCTGTGATAAACAACAGCCACACGTGTCATGCGAAGAAAGCAAGAATTACGCGGTGTTAGGGGTAAGGTCGGGTGGTCATGGCAGAACAAGAAAAAACAATGAAAAATGTAAAAAAAAACAAAATCTCTCGTACGGCGCATGCAGAACACCAATACGGAGATTTTAGGTTAGGCGTCTGTTATATAGATGATATCATCGAGAGTTCTCGAGCGGCTTCCTCCGTTTTCCTTTGGTGGTTGTATAGGGTCCTTGGCGACTTCTCGACTTCTCTGTTCAATTATTCATACATGGGTGCGCTCTGTGCTACGTGGTAAATAAACATTTCCATGAGAAGGAGCCGAAGAGAGAGGACTGGAATAAAAGAAGAATCGAGTGAAAGAACGTTTTAGTTGGTGCACGTTTAAGATCGTTTCCATTTTTTTTCTTCCTTCGTACTTAGTCCTTTCTCTTCTTTCCTCCTGTTCTCCGTTTGTCAAGATCGCAGAACGTCAGGAACTACCGAAACTTCGACGTGAGATTTTCGAAATTTTCCCATATTTCACGGCGGATATTAGAGTTATCAAATACAGTCACACAGCTATCTTGGACGAAGCGATCCGAAATTCATCTACAGTACAACTCGAAAAATGGAAAGTTTAACTTTTCTAAAATAACTTCAACGAGGATGTTAAATGATTTTCGTTCATTGAATCATAGACAAGATGCTCTCAAAACCAGCGAATTTCTTGCTAACAACACCACGTCACGATGATGGAAAATTGTTTTTCACTGTCAACTAGAAACCTCGCTTCTTTCTACCATGAAGTTCCGGTTAGCGCCATCAGTTCGACCGACGACAGAATTGGACACAAAGAGACAACAACAACAAAGAAGGGTTTTCCGAGAGGCTGTGTCCTGTGGAATTCGAATTGTTATCGTCGCATGCGATCGTGCCTGAAAACGAACGGTCGCTTCAACGTGCAGAACGAGCACGAAGCTTGGGTCAGTTAGGAGGGCTGTGGCAGGGGTGGTGGTGGGGGTAATGGGCAAAAATGGCGACTGACTCGCCTCTATCGTCGATGGGGGCTACGCTGATGCGCGTGAAAGGAGGGGTGGGGAGTTACACTGCGGCGTTACACTGCTCACTTACAAGACGAGGATCGTGAGGGACGTCGACAAATGTAAGAAAGAACGAGTAGAGCGTGATAAAAAAAATTGGCAGCGGTCTCACTCGAAAGAATTCTATAAAAAACGATGCTTACGACTCTCCAGCCTCTGCGCGCTCCTCGGCACGTTCTAGATCGGCCTCAACCATGGCCAATTTACGGGCGACCTGTATAAACGACACATACACACGGTTTTTTTTTCGTTTTATATTTTCTCCGTTCCTCCTCCTACTCTTCTTCTTTAAAACTGCTCCTTCTCCTCTTCCTCCTACCCCTCCGACCACTCTTCGCCTTTGAAAGACGCGAGGCCAGAGGCGAGGTGGTAAAGATCAGGTGATTCGCCACCACGACGACGGCTGAGCTATGACGTTGTCGATCCGATCACGACGTCGCTATTGGAAGAGTTTCGTCGGGTCCAAGAGATTCTCTTTCTTTTCATTTTCCTCGATCTTTCAAAGAATCGAAACTGTATCGAACGTAGTCTTATTTAATGAATTATTCTCTGAACAAGTCCGAACGATTCTGAAAATTCTTTCGTGATGCTTCGTTATGCGGAAAGTCATTGTTGAATGTCTCTATCGATGATCACCGGATGATTATAGAATCTAACGAAGTTCAACATTTGAAAATTACAAGGAAAAATCTTAGTTCGTATCGCGCCTGAAATATCGAAGAGAACAGAAAGAGCCGGCAGAATTCTCCTCCGATAGGACGCGTAAATCGTACAACGTCGACAGCTTTCAGATTCAAGGAGCATCCGCGAAATTCCAGTCAATATGAATTTCGAAGAAACGTAAACGAAAAAGCAAACGACACGAAGACGGAAGAAGATGACCGCGAACAAACGAAGGGACTAGACCGTTTAAAACGACGTTTGCGGCAGGCAGAGGAAGACGAGAGGGGAAGGAATTTCCCTCGGTCGTTGCACAACGTCGATGACGTTCCCTCTTTGCCTCGTTTGCGACGACCTTTACACCAACTCCATCGTAATGCGATGAACTTCGAGGCGAGCATGACGCAACTCGAGCGTAAGATGGCTTTCCCATAAGAATCTGTTACTACCAGTACCCAAATACGTATGCGTGACTCACGTACGACCCGCCGTTTTAAACATGCCGCTTAATTCTATCGGTAGACGACTAATTAGCCCTAATTGATCGCGTCTGCTGTGAAAATGACGGCGATGATTACAACGACGCTCGACCATTCATGAAAATCGTAAAAAGATGGCGGACGATCCTTGGACACGTAGATACGTATTCGTAGGGTCTGTCGTCATCGTTTCGACATTGGCCTTGCTTGCGGCTTCGCTTACGAATTATCGATGGTGCACGAAGTGATTATTTTGTCGTTGACCCTTGTTTTCCGTTCTAATCCTTTTTCTTTGCAAGCCCGTTCTACAGCCTTTTCATATTTGTATTAATTGACGACAATACAATTATCTTTATAAACAATTAACGACCAATGAAAATGTCGACTAAGGCAGTCAGTCTAAGACGAATATTTTGACTCGCTCCGAGTGATAAATTTGTATATTCTTAAAAAAAAATTTTAAAAATTCCCCTCGCGCGTAAAATCATGAACAGTCTCGATCGTGAAGTCGCGCTCGTTTCGCAAGATCCGAATGAAATTAACGATACTGGAAGAGGAGCCTGACGCAACCGAGACGACGAGCATAGCTACTCGTACGTGCGTACTTTCAACATCGGGATAAAACGCGAGCCATTCGTACGTGAGACGCGTCTTGCGTGATGCTCGCGTCGTCGTGGCGACGCGAAGACTGTTATTTAACGATGAAAAATGAAAAAGAATCAGTTCGTGTGTGAGAGAAAGAGAGACAGAAAGAAAAGGAGAGACGAAAGCAAGAAAAACACACGCAAGAAACACACGATAGACGGACAAAGGCGCTTGCTGTTAATAGGGGGCGACGTGAGGTTCGTCCTCGTCCACAGTGAGTGAATCTCTGCAATAATCAGTACGGGTGGTTAGTGGCGCGTGCTAATTGGAAAAGACAATTATGATTAGATCGGAGGAACAACGAAGAATCCAGTGGGTCGGTGATGGTGCTCGTGGCTTTGGGCGAACGCGTTGCAACACCAGTCGATGCCAACGCTTAACTGCAATCAGATGCATACGTCTTGCACGTCGGGTCTTGCTAGCACACTACACCCAGGGGTTAGTCCGGATGCAATGGGTTAATTAACAACGACGTGATCGATCCTACGAGAGAAAGAGAGAGAGAGAGAGAGAGAGAGAGAGAGAGAGAGAGAAAGAGAAAGAGAGAGGTAGCTGGAAGGCAACGTGTACAATTGGGCATGTGAAGACTAAAGGGGAAAGGGAGGAAAGTAGAGTGAGATACATCGTCGCGGTCGACAGAGAGGCTGAGTTTGTCATCTAACCTCAAAATTTATGATTATTTCAGTTTATTTTCGTCTCGCCTTGTTTTGTGAGGTTGAACGAAAAATATTCAATGAACGAATAATGAAATAAATAAATAAATAAAATGAGAAAGGAAGGAAACATTTTACTTCTTTTGGATTTTCTACCGCGTCTCTGCGACTACGACGCGCACCGCGCTCAAAAACCTACCATCAACGTCGTACGTAGTAGATCGTGTGCGCGCACACGCCCCAGGATTAAAGCGAGACGATGGTCTGGTATGCGGGGGAAGAATTTGGAAGAATAAACGCGAATTTTTTTTTTTATTATCGTGGGTTTAAATCGCGAACAACGTTCGCGACAACTCGGTTAAATTCGAAGCAATACGCGAACGAAACGAAGGAAAGACGCGGAAGACGAGCGCTAGGGAAGGAAGCGAGGGTGGGAGATCCCGTGTTTAATTTTTTCTTTTTCTTTTTCTTTTTTTTTGGCAAATGGTAGTCGAACACGTGAAAAAACTGTGGCACTTCTTTTTATCGAGACATACCCGCGCTTATTCCAATCGGCACTTGGGAATCACATTTATGATATACCGCGAATTATATCACGATCGTAACACGCGATCACTCCTCTCGTTATATTTCTATTTATTTTCGTTATTAACGTAATTTTTACTTCTTTCATATTATTACTGGTATTACTGTTATCGTCGTCACAATTATTTATACTTACTATTATTATTATTATTATCGTTATTATTATTAATATTATTATCGATGTTATTATTACTATTATTAGATCATTTAAGCTTATTATCACCACTGAAGCTTCTATCTTGCCCGGCAACGCGTTCTCTTCGTACTCCCTAGCCTTTTCACTCAACGATTGATCGTAGAAAAGGGGGAAACGAGGATCTATCGAGCACTTTCACTTTCGCGAAAAATACACGATGTCGCAAACTGACTCAACTTACACCAGACTCAAACCAAACAGCCCGATCGACACGTTGCGCACGATCGCGTCACTTTTCGTCAACTTCGATAACTTCGACACCGAGAGACGTATTATTTCGCACGTGGCGATCGTGGTGACGATCGTGATGGTGGTGGTGGTGGTGACGGCGGCAGTGTCGGTGTCGATCACGAAATATCGATATTACGTTTTGGGGTCTTCGTTTTCACGACGATGACGAAAACGACGCGGTGTCATCGTTGTAACGCGCAACACGTGAACGCATTGAACGAACACACATGGACAGAGTGAGAGAGACAGACAGACGGAAGAAAAAAAAAGTAGAAGAAGAAGAAAACGATCAGCTAGTTAACGAGAGGGGGGTTGGTTAGGCACTATTCTTACTATCGATTAGGAACCATTGTCAAGAACGTTATCGTCGTTATTATCGTGATTATTATTATCGTGATTTTCACTGCAGCCAGCACGCTCGACAGTCGTGAGCTCGCGAACCTCATCGTATTTCTTGTCGGCTTCTTCGGCGAGGAACCTGGCCTCCTTCAGCTGATTCTCGAGGGCGTCCATGCGCTCTTCGTCCGCCAAGCTGCGATTCTCGAGAATCTTGCGGGCACTTTAAGGTTGTGGCACATAACGAACGAGAAGACATTACGATTAACACAACGGGCCAGCCGATCTCGGATTAACTTCTAATTATTTCGTATACGCTAAAATGGGGGAAAGAAAGAGAGAAATCGACAAAAGAAACGTATCGTGTCCTCCTGCTGCAACCGACGTTGTTGTTCGGCTCTGCTTCCGCTATGTTGTTTAACCTAACCTAAAAATCGCCCTCGTTTCTTGATTACAACGCTATACCTGTGGAAATACGTGCCTGAAAAATGGGTTTGCCCTCTCTCGTCGAACGGAGTCAAGAACCAGTGATTCGATTTGACACGGATTTCGTTTTTGTAGAATTGTCGTTGGGTGCTCGATCGATCGTCGATGCTCCGTCAGGACTTAAATTTCGAGTGTAGATTTGGACACTCTTTTTTTAATCGAATTAATTAAGCGGTGGAACTCGAGAAAATATCGTTTGATTCGAGACCCCTAAGTTATTACTTCAACATCAATTTTAAAGTACAAGTACGCGATTCTCGGTACATTTTAGTAATCGATGATTCGAGTGATCTTGGTTACGTTATTTTCGACGTATGATATCAGCATTATTCGATTAGATATCGTACGATATCTTATGCTAAGTATTTCTCCAAGGAAGGTATCAGAACGATCGCGATACGCGATGACCGGAAAGATTTAGTAAACGCCGCCTCGACGAGTATTGCCAATTTTAAAACGGATTTGAAATTTAATTTGTCAATATTGCATGGAAAGATAGAATTAATATTATTGGCGTGTTTTTCCGGCTCGTAGTAAAGGTATCAAATAATATCGATTTACGATAGATTCGAACATATCTAAATCACTGTCTCTCGAGTTTCTAAATTTTACGCATACGATCGAACGTTCGACAATAGCGGTGTTTTACGACAAATCGCAGAAAAACGCAGCCGTTTTACCGTGTAAATCGCGATTCGACGTCCATCGATATCGCAAAAACGAGGAACGATCGTGATCGATCCTCGTTCGGTGAGGGACGAAAAACTGACGCGACGGAGGCGTCCGAGCGAGCACAATTCGCGTTCCTGCGACAAAAATAAGCGACACGACGGAAAAGGCGGTGATTCGACGCGTTCTACCAGGCTTCTTCCAGCTTTACAACTTCTTCGAACCGTGCGGAATCCGCATTCCAGGACACCGAGAGATCTCGAGGCGAATTCTACCCGCGGTGCTTCGTTCTTCACCGATCGAATTCGCGGTTAACGCGCCTCTTTAACGTCTTCTCGAGATCGAAGCTTCTCCTCCTTGAATATCCGGAGCAGTCGAGTCTGCCCTTAATTCCGTACTGAATTTTACAGTTCGTCGACCGACGACGAACTTGAAGCAATTTCTTACGAGAAACGCAAGTTCAAAAATTGGAAAACTTAAAAAATATCTAAATACCGACCATCCTCGAGTTCCACCTTCTTACATATTTTTCCCCAAAGTAGATAAGGTATAATGTTATCCGAAAAAAATCAAATGTTTTTAGCTGATAAATAAGTTGAAAAAAAGAGAAAAATAAGTTCTTCGAAGAGCGTTAAAATTGTTCAATCGACGAACAATTTCCAATTATCTTTTTATTTAAGTTCAGCTTGAAATGCGATTCTACGAGACATTTACTAAAAGCTGATGTCTTTCCGAGAAGGAATCGCCTAAAAGAAAATTGAAACGTCGATCGAAGAAAATTTGAACCTTTTAAAAAATTCGGTCGAGGCTCGAACCTCTGCTTCCCTCGAAATCGAATCGAATCGTGAGGATAATGAAGGTAAGGGGAAGATCGATCCCTTTTGCCGATCGCTGGTTCACATCCGCTAGACGAGAGTGGGAAAAAAGCGGTTGGACCATTTCGAGTCGCTTTAGTTTTGTTTGGTTCTCTGGTACGTGACCCACCTCCTCGTATTTTTTATCCGCCTCCTCGGCGATCAATTTAGCCTGCGCTAGTTGCTGCTCCAATAAGGATACCCGGTCATCTTCCATGTTGGTTCGGTTTTCGAGCGCCTTGCGTACCCTAGCGATCGATTATTTGTCGATTTTTAGTCTTGCTCGCCGTTGAAAGAAAGCGGAAGGCTGACCGCACGTTGAGAACGTGTCTCTCCATCGCGACGTCTCGTGTTCTCGTTACGAATTAATCAAAGGATCGATCGTCGACTTTGGAGATCGCTCGCGCCTTTTCTTTGTTCTTGTTTCTTTCGAAAAAGAGAGCAGACCACGATGGAATTTGTCCCCGATCTCGTTGAAACGAAATTTGTATCGATAAGCACGACAGAAACTACAAACGTTGCTCTCTTTAAAAATATAATTGTTGCCTTTTTCAATTAGGCGCTTTTGTTTCTCGAAGAAAAAAATTTACACAGTGATTTTTCGTTTTCTAAAAATTGACTTGATCGAATACGTGATGTAAATCAACTGTTGCATGTAGAAACGTTTGGAACGATCATCGCCTCGTGATTTTAATACATTGTCGGTAGGCGTTGTATCGTAAAAAATATTACGCGTACAAATTGCATACTGATTTTACTTAAATAATTAATTTTATATTGATTTCAATAAACTCCCTGAACTTTCTAGAAACTCTTTTAAAGGATTAAGTGTATTTTATTCTCGACTGATAATGCATTAAAATTCATTTGTAGATTCATCGTAAAAATCCACGGCATTTTCACTGATCGACAATGACGTGTCATCGTTAATCTCTCGATGGTATCTGCGTTAGACGCGACGATGACTAATCGATCACAAAGATTTTGAATTTTGGTCGAGAATTTTCTTCCAAGATCGTTCTCTGGATGCTCCGTTATTACTAATTCTAAGTCGGATAAGTCCAAGAGACTCACGCGCTATTTTAAGCATCGGCAATATTTATGTACGAATCCTCGGTTGATCAAAAAAATCGAAAGACCCTGGCCTTTATTGGATCGATCTCCAAAGTCATGATCGTAAGCGTCTCCTGCCCGTAGATAGACTCAAACGTTCGGTGGAATCGAGAAACGAGACGGATGCGTTCTAAGGCGAATTCTTTCAACGTCGAGATGTCAAAAGTATTATTATTTTTTTTTGGATTGGGATTAGAGTTCGAGCGAAAGAGCGATATCTTTACGAGAGGAAAGCCAATGTTGGATCATCCAATTAATATTTTCATTATAATTATTTTTATACGCGTAAAATCAGTGGTTCGTTGCGATAATTTATCCTTTAAAAATTACGAATTTTTTTTGTGATTCAGGTATCGCGATTCATTAGTTAAATACAGATTATTACTTTTGTTATCGATTTTTCTTCTCACAATTAATTTATATCATTCGTATCGCGTATAGTATCGTGATATTAATTAATTCGATGCAACGACCAAAAAATCTCGTTCTAAATCTTGATTTTCAATAAAAATTATTTGATACCTATCAAATTTTATATGAAGTAAGAAACGACTACCTATGCAATATGTAGAGACTGTAATTGCAATAATTATACGTGTGTTGTGCGCTACTTGAAAACTCCAAATAAAGGCTTCGATTGAGACACGACTTGTAAAAGAAGAATCTTTATTTTTATTACGTCCTTTTCTTTTCAATGTTTTTTACCGAAACGACGTTTAACCGATCGCGAGCTGGTACTCGTGTTTCTCCGCGATGAACTTTTCAATCGAGCGTTTGAACACCTACATTCATGACCGTCTACGTAATAATATATACGCGTAATTATTACGTGGCATCTAGGGGAATCGTTAGAACGATTACGGCTTATGGATTCATAGTCGATACGCAATAATCTGAATACCGAGTGAGCTGTTGCTCGTGATCCATGTTTGGAATGTCAAAGAGTCGCAAAAAGGATCGAAATGATATTCGCTCTTTCAACTCGATTTTTCTCAACGAACGTTTTCACGTCGTTGCTTAATATGGGGAATTTGATCATTAAATCTTTTCGTCGAACGACGAAATATCGATGGAGAACGCAGAACGAACAAAGAGAAACCGTTACTTAAGTTAGACTTGAACTCGAAAAAACTTAGACTTGAACTTTGAAGGAACGATAAAGACATTTACAAGTTTAATTGGATGATTAACGTGCGAACGCATAATTCGTATAACGAAATCCATTACGTAAGATGAATATAGATAATATTATTCTCGTTAAAACGTGTATTGTACTTGTTTATCTCTACTTTAAGATTACAGATTGCCAATTAATTTTTGAAAGTGAATGAGACCAATTACATTAGATTTAAATTCGTTCGACGTCTTCATTAATATTTCCGCCATATTAAACAATAATTTCCACATACATGTAAATTACGGTACAGTGGAGGAAGAAATAAAATTTAAAAAGTAAATGATCAAGATTAAACAATCCGTGCGTATTTTTCGTAATGCGATTAAAATGTCTAATGATCCTAATGAAATAAAAATTAGAAAATTTAAGATTTCCTTGTGAGTGCATTTTTATAAATAGTCAAATTGAATATTCTTTTTACTCATTGATTTGATTTAATACTTCTTTTCAAACTATACGTTTATCAATTTTTTCTATATTAATTTTATCCGAATTATACTTTTTAACCTTGATCAATAGCTAACAAGAATTCTTCGTATTAGCTGAACATAAAAATTTGGTGGATGGGCAATTTTTAAATTAAAAAAATCTCCGTTTAATTGTGAATATCAAATACATGATCGATAATTTACGAAACGATGCAAGCGTTCGACTGAAATTTCTCAAAACGTAACTTCGAACAAGGCATTTATCAAACGTTCTACATCACATGCACAACCAGATCTGGTATCTGATAAGTTACGATCGAAACAAGCCACGAGAATAATCAACGCATATGTATGATGAGATTCGTTTTCACATTTTGCCAAAGCCAATTTTGAAAAAACCAATAGTACGATATTACCCTAAAAATATATTTGAGCGTAATAATACCAAAAAATAATATATGATCTCGATGGAAGCCAATAGAGAAACCGCAAATTTTCCATACGTATAACAAGGATCATTACCCATCCACCAAATGAACTACCAAAATCAGGATAACTGATGAGGAAATTTCCAAAAATGAAAAGAAGAAAGAGATCGGGTAAATGTTTTCATACAAACGTGTTTAATATCAGTTTCAATTCCGAAAGAGAAGAACGATCAACAGTTTCGTCCTATGTCCGAAGAGAAAACTGTGTCCAAAAAAAATATCCTCGAGCAAAGAAATCCTCTTTTCTTTTTTCCAAAGAAAATTTCCAAAACAACAGCAACCAAAGGTAGCCTAATTATTTTAACAGATATCGAGAGATTCGATAAACTCGATGGATTCTTACCGTTCGCTCTCATCTGCAGCCTGAGACGCCTCTGCTAGTTTGGCAGTGGCAGTTGCCAGACGTTCCTCCGATCTCTCGAGGTCCTCCTCCAAAAGTTGTATGCGACGATTCAGAGCGGCGACTTCGGATTCAGCCTGCAACACCAGATAATATTTGGTTAGAGGAATGAATTTGAATATGGAACAAAATTCACGAATCGTTCATTGTGCAATGTTTCATTTAATGGCGATCTTTTGAAATTACAAGCTTCGACGTGAACCTTCTCACGAACGCTTCGGTCTTATAAATTAAAGATCGGACATACATTAAGCATTACATTCGCATGATTAGATTGCAAATGAACTGGGAATCCGTGGATACAGAAACGCGTTTATATTTTTTCTCATGAAAGGAATTGTTGTAACATGAAGTCTTGAAAAACATGAAGCAACTATGAAAACTTCCCTTGAAAAACCATTTTCTTTAGAATGATTTACTGGTAGTGAGACAGCACAATTTTCTCGAAGAAAAGGGAGCAAAAAATGAAATTTCGATTCGTGTATTATATAATTCGTAATTTTTATAAAATATAAAATTTTTACGAATTCAAATCATAGGTTTAACCCCATTCACTGTTAGGTAAGTTTAGAATGTCTTAGCCTGGGCACCAATTGGAAACAATGTAAACTTGTAGCGCTAACTACGAGATCTCTCGTAGTTGGCAGTGAATAAGTTAATACGTAAAATGATACTCTTTACAATTTAACGATCATATAATGCTATAAAAAGAATGTGCTTGAAATCTTAGAAGCTTTCGGAGTTAACAAGGATTAAAACCGTGTTGCTTGTTACAAATCTTTTTTAATCCCTGGAATTTACCCTGCAGGACATTCGGCTGATAGTCGTAGTTATCGAGGTCAGTGTGAAGGTACTGTTCCCAGTGGAGTAAAATCGTTTATTACAAAACAGACTTATATTCCAATGACTCTTCGATTAAATTTAATCGCTTCGAGAGAAACACTTCCGCTTAAATATACACGCGCGTACGCATGAGAAAAAATCTCGTGAGAGTGGGATGATCACGATAAAGTCACGAAAGAACGCATTAACGTGAAAACGCAATACGCTGTGATCTCATTAACTTAAGAATTTAATCGCATCCTATTTAAAGCCAGTCGAGTGAAATTTTTCCTTGATTAATGTCTTGATAGACGATACTAAGGCGGAAACAATTATTTATGGGGTCGAGAGAAGATGCATCGTTGCGTTTAGTCGATATTGCCAAGGTTAAAGCGAGGAACATCGATTTAAGAATTCTCAATTTTTATCTATGCACGTATCTCACAATTTTTATGCGATAAACATTGTTTCGATATCTTTGTGGTTATCTTTTCGATAAAACATGACTACTACGCTATAAATGGCGTTTCGTCCTTTGAGAGAACTGTGTGCTTCAAATCTAATCGCATATAAAAGAGATTATCGACCTGTCTAGAGACGTTCGAGAATTTTGGACGAGTAACTATATAAATAAGTAAGATTACCTAGGGACATGACAAATTAATTTTTTATGAGATACGTCGAAACACAGACCAACTAACTATTCACGAGTAAACGTCTCTATTTGTTCACGTTGTCTTTATCGACACGATTGGTCGTTTCTGTTCTTCTGTACGTATTTTCAATGCCGAGTGGTTGGCCAACTTCTCATCTACGCGCAGCACCAGCACGAGGTGAAAGGGTTCGAAGTAGTCGTAAAAGCGACGTATTTACGGGGTGGCAGGCGGCACGAGATCGTCAGGATCTTCGAGCGCATATCAATGACCCGAGCTTTCTATTCACCACGGCGACGTTTATTTTTTTTTTACACCACGACGAACGAACGTACGAGCGAAGCGTGCCGATCTTTCGAGTTTCCATCTTAAGAGATCGTGTTGAAGGTCGATACTGTCGAGTGCGCGACGTTGTTCTCTTCCAATATTTATCTTATTTATCTCGTTATCGATTAAATTTAAATTGAATTAAATTGAAAATTAAATTTGCAAACATCCATCATATAGGGACAATTTATAGAGTTTATAGAATTACACAAAATCGTAATTTTGTAACGAGAACGTTTTCGTAAATTTGATTCAATTATTAGGTCAGAAAAAGTCGAACTACGTTTTTCAAATATCCTCGTATCATCGAAAAGCGTAGCAACTTTTAATATTTTACTATTTCTTATCGATCGTCCTTTTCTTCGGTAGTTTTTATTTGCAATTTGTAACTCGCAATACGGGTTCTTAAGTCCTCTGTACACAGTTTCGCGATAGCGTTACCACGAATATGTTCTTTTTTTTTTAAATATCGTGAGATAGAAATCGATCACGATGAAACGTCGATAGACGCGCGCGTCATGTAATAAGAAATTTCTAGACGTTGTCGATTTCTGGAGCATCCTTCGGTCATTGCTCGTGTTCTCAATTTATCGACGTGATTCCTTCGACAGTCGATAAATTCGTATTCGATGCTACTCAAGCGCACATTCAAGTCGAACGTCAAGCGCAATCGCCATGTCGTACGCTTTTCAACGTACAATAAGCGCGTTCGTCGACGTTGACCGCTTTATGTTTAAGATTGATGTAGAGTGCCACGCGTTTTGTGGCATCGATTCTTGCTCGTCGTAATTCGACTATAGGAAAGTGGCGACCGAAGGTATATCGACATCTCGTATTGGCATTCGTCATTGATAAAGATGTGCGAACAAAATATGTACGGACATCATCAAAATGAATTGTGACCAATTCGTCGAGACGATATTCCTAATCTTGAACTTTTTCTTATGATGGGCGATTAGAAAATAATTTTTTTTAGCGAAATTCTTTAAAAAGTTACACACCAATCTCAAATCTTGAGAAATGTTATTGAACGCTTATCGAGTTTAGTTCGAGTGGTAAATTAGATATAATAATAAACGACTGATCGTTAGCTCGTAAGGTAGCACCTAGAGTAATGTAGATCTGCTAAAGACGCGTCAATGCGAGGAAACCACCCTGTTGCAAGTAGCGTGTTCGAACGAAACTTTCTTTACTTAGCAATCGATCGATAAGTTCAGTGAACCAAGCCACGCGAGTCTTTAGTTAAATCCGGATAGAAAGGAAGATAAGTCGACCCTAAAACATATTTATTCGAGAATTTCCGAGGAAAGCCAATCAACGCCATATCATCGATCGAACGATTTCTTTCCTTACTGCATCGAACTCGGTGCATCCGCCCACGTTGCACGATAAAACGCATGAATCGTGACCGCGCAAAAGAAAAGACAAGACAAATTTCTTCTCTCTCTTTCTTGTATCTTTACATTCCTAAAGATAAGCGACAAACACTTTCGTCGCTCAAAGATCGATCGTATAAGTCGAATACGGATTTCCATTTGACGTAACCTCACGAAAAGCAGTGAAAGTATATTTATCTGTTAATCCGTACTGTATAACCGCGTATACGCGCACACTTGTACACGCATCGAGAAGTCTAAATTTATGCATTCATGAATAGTACGTGCATAATCAAGCAGTCATTTACTTACGTACACAAGAATTTATATCTATACGTTTGCATATATAATGCACGCATGCGCGCGCGTAAGTAATATCGTATTTTTTCGTCGAATTAAAGCGAATAATTTTATAATACATTTTTATATCGAGTCAACGATGCAATCAACCTCATTATCAATGATCTTTTTATCAATATCATGCACAACTTCGATATAGGCAATCTACTGATTACAGTTAAAGAAACGTTGATACGCGCAAATACGACGTTACTTCTCGATCCCTATGGATACGCGTACAAGCGGATATAAAATTCCGTAAGGTGCGTCTATACGTGTACACATATACGCGCATACTGGCGTGAAACGACGGAGAAACGCGTGGAAATAAATGAATTCACATCGACATCGGAATGGACACACGTACGCAAAATCCTGGCCCTCGTTCCCGTTATTCAGTGGCTGCACCTGCGTCGATTACGTTCTTTATGTCGATTAATCGGACCCATTGAAACGATAGAAAGAGAGGGAGAGAGTCGGCTCTCCAACTTCACGAAAAAAACCACCACTACAAAGCAGAACGGTCAATCCCCGTACCGAGCAGCACACGGACGCCTTTGTTACCTTTTAACACCGAAGCGTGGAGGAAACAGCAGATAGAGACACGCCCACGCACGCACGCACCACGAGAGCGCGGCTCATCGTCGACGTCGACACGAACGTCATCGACGCGTCACGATGTAACGTCCGTCCGATAAAAGTGTGCCGAACTTCCGTGCTCGTGGCATCGGTAAGTCGAAGCTAGCTACGCTCTACCAACGTGTTCATCCACTTGCCTATCCGTTGCCGGTCATCCCTAACATCGCATCACGAGTTTCGAGTCCACGATTTGGACACGGCGTTTTCCATTAACCCATTGACTGCCACGCAAATTTAGCGCGCCTTGCCCTGGACGCCACGGTTTTATTTTAAAGAAAACATGATGTTATGATCCAATTGCCAAAAGTT
>JAITYT010000560.1:470993-483726 GCA_025433975.1 Liostenogaster flavolineata | reverse complement strand
CTCTCTCTCTCTCTCTCTCTCTCTCTCTCTCTCTCTCTCTCTCTCTCTCTCTCTCTCTCTCTCTATCTAGTACGAGTTGGAAGAAGACGGAGAATACGGCGATCGAAGTCTCAACCGCGTCGTCTTCGTCGTCACCTTCGTCATTCTCCTAGTACCTGTACGTCATCGTCGTCGTGTTACATGGGCGTACGCTAGCCGCGTTGTCGCGAGGATCGCTCAAAGGAAAAGGATAAAAGAAGCTGGAAAAGAGAGAAAGAGCGAGACAGAGAATAACGAGCTCTAAAAATCTGTGGTTTCGATCTCGCGTCGATCGATGGCGGAACGGGGGGAAAAAGAGACGCGGAGAGAGAAACCCGTTCGTCGGAGAAGGACGAGGCGAGGGGTGGGAGAGAGATCGCGTCGCGAATCTCGATGCCGCTCTCGAGTCTCCCGTGTATCGCTACGCCGATCGACGTGTCGTCGCGCGCAAAGCCCCGGAAATACCGCGCCCAACTGTTCGAATCGTTCGTTAGGCCTACGTCGCTCACCGGCAGCTTCGATCCGATAGGTTTAATCGCATTGGAGATACGCGTACGTGGAATCGCGTACTGCGTTTCGCTCGATGTCGCATAATCGGATAGGGTCTCTTCGCTAATCGGTTTAAATGGTTTCGAATGTAACGCGGGAAAGGCTTGCTTCGAGTACGACGAAGATTCGATCCTTCGAAGAACGTCGTCTTCGATGGACGTCTTTCGAAAGGGAAATGTCGACTCGTTTCGACACGATCGGTATGAATTTTTTCTCTTTTTTAATCCTTCTTTAGAACTTCGCTTCTCTCGATGAGAGTATTCCTATAGTTCGAACATAACTTGATAGGCGTGGACGCGTTGTGCGTATGTATATTCGTCGTAATCGAGAGTAAAAGTGCGGAAATGTGAGTTAAAAATGCGTAAGGTCGCGTTTAAGTCCTTCCAGTTATCACGGGAATTTTATCGATTCAGTAGCGTTTCTCGCTCGAAGAAACTCGAGTATCGACGAAGTTATGGATTTATGCGCGCGATCGTTGAACAGGTGTCGGATAAATCGCAAAACGAATTTAGCCAACGTTAAAGTTGGAACTTAACAGAGGGCTTGCGTAGTTATTCGAATTTTAAAATTAGTTATTATCGTGTTACTCGTAATCGTTGCGTTGTCGTTACGTCGTTGCATCACTGGTGCATCGTCACTGACGTTATCGTCGTTGCTTCTGTAGTCGTTGTCGTTCTATCTCGCGACACTACCGTTGTCATAAGATTCTACAGCATTCGTGTTTTTCCTTTGATAATCTACGCACACCGAAACATCTGCTTGATTTGGAATATTTAAATTCGATTTAATTTTTTGCTAACGAGATTCGAGTTATCCCTACCGACCGTCGTTAGGGACGATTCCTTCGAAAAAGCGTGGAACTTTCTCAAGTGTGATTTTGAAAAGTGAAAATGAAAGATTACGTATAAACGTTTTTATTTAAATGAACGATGTACTCGATCTTGCGGTCCTAATTTTTATTAAAAACACGATCGTATCTTCTTGTGTTTTTAAAATGTTACGCATTGATTGAGATTAAATAAAATTAGAAACGGTGCTTTGATACATATCGCAATTATTTCGTTAATAACGCAACTTAATTTAACAATTATATGCAAGTAACATCTCGTTAAAAAGAAAAATGTACGATCGTATCGATTCGAATTTGGCGCTCTTTAAAAGGCGTGACGTCGTTACATCGTTATGACACTGCTCGAGATTTCTACTATCGTGTGCTAATTATTATTCGAAAAAGTAACTTAAAGTGTAACTAAGTGACTTAAAGTAAGGTTCGTCTTTCGAATTAGTACGGCCAAATTTCTTTGTTTTTTTTTAATTCATTTGAAAAAACAATTAGAACGCGAAACCGGACATAGAGATTGAGCGTAACCGAGTATCTTAAAAATGGCGATTCGAAACATGTCTCGATAAAGCGGATAATTTTTCGTGCATCTTGTACAAAATGATTCGATGGTGGCATGAAGAAGGAACGAGTCGCACGATTCGACTTTCTACGGATAATGGCGTTCCTGCAGATCCCTAGTTTAACGACGTTGTCGTGCTCGTTATTGTCGCCTAGTATCACCGTCGCGTTATCGTCGTTGCATCATCATAGTTAACGTATCGTTCGGTCCCGTTTATCGTTCCGTGTCATTCCAAGTCACATAACCGCCGACATCGAAAAATCTTTCGCGGAAGATGCGCGAGAGGCAATATGGACGACACGAGAATTATCGCAAGAGCCACGGTATATCGAGATCGTAAACAGAACTCTTAAGAATTGGGTCCCTTTGATGTAGCAGCCAGGGCCGTGCTTGTAAAATTGCGAAAAAACATCGATGATTCGCGAACATCAAAAATCACGTTAATGCTCTCTCTTTGGCTAAATACGCATCTGTGACACTTGGGTCGTATGTTTTTTCGATCAGGAGGACGATTTAAAACGAAAAAGGCGATACTGTTATAAAATTTTAATCAAAATCGCGAACAGTTCGAGTCAATAAGCTCATAAAATGACGAAAAATCGATGAATGGAATATCCCATCGAACGAACCATTTTTTCATACGATTCTAGTAATTTGTTTGGACTATAGAAATGAGTTGCCTCGAGAGTCTACTTGATTTTACGACCTCGTTATATTCCGACCCATATTATACCGACGGTAATTCTATAAGAATTTCGAGGACACGGCTATCTCGTCGCGAGTGTTTCGTACAGATACGTGAAAAACGGAGCTAAGAAGTGCGATTTCGTTGAACGTCATCGTTTTGTATACGATCAAAACGGAACAAGATATCTTGGTTGGAATTAAAATGGTTTCAACGCTTACTGCAAAACGTTTCGAGAAATTTGGCAAACTTTCTTTAAGCCTTCGATCATTTCGAAGCTGAGGAAAATGCAATAAAAATTAAAGAGTACAAATAAAAATCTTAATTTCTACTTTGCCTCCGTGTTTACAAGACTTTAATTAAAAAACTTCGAACGGTAACGAAATTCGTTTTATTTGCATATTTGCAATAGATCCATGGCGAGTATTCCATCACTGATCGACGTTTAGTTTTATGGCGCGGTTTCTCTTTCTTCGATACGACACTGCGCAGCGAAATCTATTCTCGCTAAGATTCGATATTGACCGAGGAACGAACACGATCGGAAAGAATAACGAACGTTACTTATTATCCGTGTAGTGCCGTTAATACGCTTATGACGTAATGGCTTTGAGAAGTGTGCCATTGTAATCAGGGCCGTACGCGTAACGAAGCGACACGGTGTCACGACGTAGCGGGCCCTGCCGAAGAATTACGATAGGATCTTAGTCGTTAGATCGTAGTCGAACGAGTGGGATGTGCAATCATTATTTTCAGTGTCGTAAGAGTTTTCATTTGTAAGAAAAAAAGGAAGAATATTTTAAATCGATCGAAATAAATTTATCATCGAAGTAGTCGGTTTAGGTTCGGATGATTTCACCTGGTCGAAATCTATTATTAATAGATATTTTGCGTTTAAAATCTGTTGAAAATTGAAAATCTTGATAAAAAGTTGTTATAATGAAAAAAGCATTGATCACTTTTAAAAATGGGTAAAAATGTATAATTGTACATAAAATACAGTAAGATACGATCGTTATCGATACGTATAATAATTCGTGGCAATATGTGATTCGTAAGACTGTTTACTGTAATTTTAAGAAAAGAAAAAAGAAGTCGCTGATATGGCACGTTGTGCGATAATCTCTACACTCTGATTCGTTTCTCTTTTAACAAACTTCACATTTTCCCTACTTATCGTGAATTCATTCTCTTCGTTGGGAAACAAAACCGATGTTTTTTCGTTTTTAAATCGTTCGATAAACAAAATTAACGAATTATAGAATTTATATCGATGAATATGTTCATAACGGTAAGAGACGAACTTTCTTCTAGAAGTTACGAAGTACGAAGTGGAACATGGTATATCGCGCTCTCTCGCTCTTACTCGACTCGAACACGCAGCCAATAACTTGCAACATAACGCAAGACGAATATTAATTTAAATACATTCCAATTTGATTCCAATATACGTACTGCGTGTTAAAGTCCATCTATCGATTATTCTCGAACAACAAGCACTTTTTTACAGATACAACAGTTTTCTTATCTACGTCGTTGCAGCCGTCGACTAACAGCCAAACATCAATTTTCCCAAAATTTCGTGATCGAACGAATGATCGAACGGAAAACAAAATTTATATGTCGCCTTGAACGCAACGAAACTGGCATACGGACCATCAGCCTGGCCCCCAAATGTTTTTGCAGTTCTATTCAAGCATGTGTCGTTTCACAAACGGAAATAGGCCGTGATAGTGAGAGGAAACAAGAGGTCTCCGTAGCATCGTGTAATGTTATTAAACTTGTCAACCTACTTGAAAGCTAGAATCGACACGAGCGAAATGCAAGAGTCCGTGCTGCGTTCGGACACACGCATCCTGTTCGTTGCGAACGATGACAAGCAGATTTTCGAACGATTCATCGATCTACCAGTTTCAATGCGGAATCAAATTTTCGTACATCGAGTGTATAATTCGACAGTCGCAAAATTACTGAAAATCCTAAAAGAATAGAACATTTTGCGGGTGAAATTTCTTAACTCAATAGCTTCGGTTCGTACTTAAGCGCGATAATTCGGTTCATCAACCGTTGGACTCAACCACTGGATTAAGTAAATTTCGCCGTAAACATTTTACGAATATTTCATGATAAATATAAAGTAATATTTGGTATAGGTATTTTAATTACGCCGATATACATTTTACAAGGAGTAACTTTCTCGCAAAAATTCTTCGACGTACTTTTTTCGATCGTTATTAAAAAAGCGCTTCGAATGCGCGGCAGTGCAATGTTTCTTTCCTATTCGGTGTATCGAACGGAAAGAAAATTGTTTGAAGACGTTCGTGGCAATCCGTCGGCTTTTTCTGGTATGCGACCGAAAGCCATTCAACGCCGCTTGCAGCCACCACGCAGTGTCGCAATTACGCGTTACAGCGCGTAAAAACGAAACCTTATTTCGTATCTTTATTTTCGAACACGAGATATCTTCTGCGTTGTAATCCAACGGAAGAAGAAGAAAGCCTGGAAAGTGGCAAATACGACGACTAAATCGTCACGTGTCGTGACACGAATCCGCGAAGTTTCTCCAGCAAGCTGAGTTTCGACGAGCGATTTTGAAATTTTTTAAAGATCTCTCAAATCGAAGGCATACTACATGGGAGATCATTCGAACTGCGGATAAATTGAAAAATAAAAGAAAAGTAAAAGAGCACGAGCTCTTCGAGCGACACTTTTCACGTGACTTACATCGTTTCTATCATTCGGATATTCGCGTTACATAATTATGCTTTTCCTCGTTTCTACGCGTAATACGATTTGTTCTACGCGCGCTGCTTTTCTAGATCTGCCAAACTAGAACGCCTTGGAAGAGTGTCTTCGAAATTACGCTTAGATCAATCCGTATTTGCCGATCGGAACGATTTCAATTTGTAACGTGAGATCGCGTTGCCATTTGGAATTATAAAAAAAGAACACGTAAGCCTCTACATTTTTAAAAGCGAATAGAATATTAAGAAAAGTCATCGTGTACGATTCACGTCCTATTTAAAGATTTTTCGATTGGCGGTCATCCAAAAATGGTTGCTTGTCGTTGGCTGTTACGTCTTCGCACCTGCGAATCTTTCACGGATTTTGAAGCGAGCATCCGTAGCTACGATCGAGAGGATTAACCTTGTCGAGCGATCGGCGCGATTTTGCTCTCTAGAAATCGAAATCGATCGTCGTCTAGAGTATTCGAGACTCGTTCGATGCAGTCGACAAGCGCGCCACGTATGAATATTAATGATAAATTCTCACTTTCCTTTCAGCCGATCATCGAGGTGCGCGTATGTGTGTCGCGTGCATCCGAAGGAAGTGCGTGAATCGACAAGAGATCTCCAATAACTACGAGTTTCACTCGCGAAACGAAGATCGTAAAACTAACGAGTATTAAATTCCAATGATCGATTCCCGAACCGCGCAACTTTCGAATTATCGTCGAATATAAAATCGCACGATGTTCTTTCAGAAAAAAAATAAGAAATTTTAATTTATAAATAAATAAAATAAAAATAAAGAGGAGCGATCGCGTCGTTCTAGAAACCCATTTTTCTCGTCAACCCAAAGGAATCCTTCGAATATTCATCGCATAGCTTCGGTACGTGAGAGATATCTAAAGAACTCGACTTTACTCGAAATTCCAGAGTCCAGAAATAAACGCGCTCGAAAAGAATCAATATTAATAATGACGGATTACACGGTGTAAATAAGTATTGTTTGTAAGGAGAGACGAGTGTGTGTGTGTGTGTGTGTGTGTGTGTGTGTAAGAGAGAAAGAGAGAGAGAAGGGGGAGATGTAGCACAAAGGTCGGTTCGGCAGCTACCGATCGAGTTTGCAAATTTAGCGCGCGTTCCAAATTCCTGCGGCGTATATAGGAGCATCTCGCGTGGGCGGTTTTGCAAGATGTGCGCAGCCATTATTTTCCTTCTCCCAAAGAATCTACGATTCGACCGGATTTCTATTACGAACGAATTCCTTCGGTATCGAGATCCGGAAGATTCCCGCTTACGCAACCCTTTTAGCTCTTCCCCTTCCATCTTCTCGTCGCTCTTTTCCTTTCCTTTTTCCTCCTGGGTCCTCTTCTATCTTTTGCTCTTTCCGCTATCCTCCCGCATCGTGCTGTAAACGCGCAATACACGAAGATATCGCGATCGCAAATAAAAAAAGCCGCTGGATCTGGCGTCTCGGCTCGATTGCGTATTTTTAGAAGGTTGACGGGCGGTCGTCGTGTTTGGTTAACGGACGCGCGAGACGCGGATGCAGGGCGGGGCTCGCTCCAAAAAAGAACCGACCGAAAACGTCACGATGCGTGTGCAACTGACGCTCGCTTACCTACCACGTATTCGCGTACGAGCTAATACGCGATTCCAATAAGCACGACAAGCCTGATAATCGGGTATTGTTCTTTCTCGATGGTAACACCGATGAGAACGACCACGATCGGAACAGGGACGTCGAAATCGACATCGTTTCGAGGACGTTTCATCCTCGAACATTCGTCGAACGTACCAAGAGAATCCCAATTACGAGTGGGATCGCAAGAGGAAGTCATTAGACGAGTTTCGTTCTCCTCTTTCAATCGTATCTCGAGGAATACATCGTTATCCAACGGATCCGGGAAAGTTACTACATGATCTTGATGATTATTAGGAATCGTTCGATCGACGCGGAACGCGTCGAAAACCTTTTTGCAAGCCTAAAAGCAGCCGATATTGGAAGATATTTAGACTAGGTATCGCTTCGTTATCGTCGACCCCAAGGTGACCGACCTACCCGAAGGACAAAGTTCGAGACCGACTTTGAACGATGATACGCACTCGTTGCTATCTCTGATGCCACCGAACGCCGCCTAGTGGCGTTTTACATCGACCTTGGGACCTAAAGCAGCGCAGTCTTGAACTAAAGAGGATCTACCGGGCAGGTAGGTAGGCAGATAGGTTAGGTATGTTGTCGGGTAGGCAAACAGGTAGGCAAACAGGCGGAAAGACCAGTTTTTACCCGGATCAAGGAGCAAATCCGACGAAGATACTGACCCGCTTCAGCTGATTCCCCATGATATTCTGTAATTCGTTCTTGATCAAACTGAACTTCATCATGGTGTCGCTGGAGAATATGGAGAAGCCGAAGGCTAGACCAGGGTAATCGGCGCATCTCTTGCGTCGTCTAGCCTCCCTCTCGGCCTGAACTTCGGCCCTTTCGCTAGGACAGCGTAATTTAGCCAATTCGGCTAGCTCAGGATCTTCGTCGACGTTGGTCGACTCGTCGTCCGAGTTGCCATCCCCCCGTGCCCTCGCGACCGCGTGCTCGGGCTCGGGGGAGCTGTCCTTGCTTCTCCAAAAGATGAATTCATCCTCCTCTCTTTCTCCATTATCGTCATTCTCACCACCACCGTCACCACCGTCACAATTAGCAACGTCATCACCACTGTTGGCGGCGCCACCACCACCACCACCTCTATTGCCGCCACCACCGCCGCTTCTGATGCTGTTATTGTTATTGCCGCTACCGCCACCTCTTCTAGCTCCTCCACCGCTTTTCTGCGTGTCCCTACCACGTGGACACGCTCGAGGCTTCTCATCGCCGGCTCGATGCGAGCGGGACTCCTCGTTCTTTCTACGACGAAGATCATCACGGTTCTTGTTTTTGGGATTAGACGGATTACGCTGAGTCAGCCTACGTTTAATCTCGTCGTTGTCCTCGTTGTTGCGGATGTTTCTCTTAGCAACGTTCTTCCTTCGTGTCTTTTCCAATTCGTGACTCGACGCGCCTACGTCTACTACTTCGATGATGGGTGATTCGTGCTGCCACCGCGTGCTGCACGTCACCGACGCCGTGTCCGTCGTAGACGTCGACGTTGACAGTGACGTTGATGCACACGTCACTGCAGGACAGACGGTCGTAGCCGTAGCCGTCGACGTCGTCGTCGTTGTTGTTGTTATCGTCGTCGTTGTCGTTTCAACGATGATGACATGCTCATCGTCGTTCAGATCGAATTTCGTCTCCTCGACGGACCTCACCACATCCTCGGTGATACCAGCAGGGCCACACTGCGCGGGTCCTCTGTTGGAGGCGTCAAGACGGCGGCGCGTCACATGTCGCGGATGATGTTGATGACCGCGACGTCTCGTGGTAGTTGTCAGAGCTTGATCCGCCATGCTCCACCGCTCCTCGAGCTGCCAACGTTGCCCAACCTAACCTCCGTCAATACGCTGTCTTGCTTGACGCGCTCCACCGTACTACTACCATCCGTGTACCATCACCGTGCCAGACACTCCGCCATCTTGTCTGTCACTGTTTCGTGTTGCGCGTCTCTCCCTCCATGTCGTGCCAATGTGCACGCCGCGACAAGGAGACCGAGCGAAAGAGCGAGAAAGTAGCGCGTTGCGCGATCTTTCTCCCACTTTTTCGCTCGGCGGCGATCGTCTCCTCTCTCTTTCGCTCCCGACCGTCTTGGACGGCTTTGTATATCCCTCGAGAGCACGGTAGCGCCCGCGCGAGCGAGCAAGAGAGAGAGAGAGCGAGAGTTCGCACTTTGTTCCCCCCCACCAGCTACCGCGACGATCAGGTTTTCATCTCCTTTTTCCCTTTCTAATCCATTTGTTGTTCTCTCTCGCGCTCTGGCTGCGTCCGTCACTCTCTCTCTCTCTCTCTCTCGATGCGATTCAGGTTACCCCCTCCACGCGACCGAGTCGACGTCCACCGAACGCCTGCGCGGCGGTATCGCGTACTAAACCTCGACTGTGCGCTTCGCTTGAACCGATCCAATTGTCTGGCGTGTGGCGGTCGCGCTCGAGCGATTGACGCGCCATCTGGAGACACTCGAAGGTATCACCGTGCGCGACCGTCGGTAAGGAAGGTCGCGCGACTCGAAAGTGGCGGTTCGTGATTGCAATGTATCGTCGTTGTCAGTTTGGCATGTCGCGTTGCCAATGGTACGAGTAAGGTGGATTGTTCGACGGTAGAATCGTTGAATGGCAGCTTTCTCTGCTGGTGCTGCTCGAAGAGGATTTCAACTGGTAGCAACGGATAAGAAGCATGGGATCTCCATGAGGCGAAGGAGGCGCTTTCTCGACTTGATCGAGGTTTGATCGACAAGGTCGATAGTAAAATTATCAAAGTTTTCAGTATTTGTAGGTATTAATTGTTTCTGCGATATATCGCAATTGCGTAGTTGTTGGTGATTTGGAGTAAGGAACGTTCGAGAGTTGTCGAAAATAGCACGTTGCTTTCTGTGGTTAATCTAAGGTCGATCTCGTTTCGACTCGGCGAACCTTCACGGTAAAGTCGTACGGCTCGACCGGTCGTATTGATTCTATTTGCGTCTCGTGATCCACGCTTAATGGGATCTAAATTTGTTTAAATAGATACTCTCGAGAGTGCTTCTCGAGAAGAGATAAGAACTACTTTCGTTTTGACCTTGTTGCAAATCTTTTTGCTCGCAAGATGTAAGACATAGACTGTGTATATCGGTAATAAAAAAAATTTCGCCATGTGTTTCGAATACGAACCGGATTATTTCATCCGATCAACTTCGTATAACTCGATTACAACGAAGAAAAGGACTTACGTTTTGTAGAGCCTTGTCCTTCTCTTCCAATTTTGCGTTGACTTGCATGAGAGCTTCTTGGGTTTGATCGAGTTCATTTTCAATGGTTTGGATCTTCTTTTGTAGGGCGCGTGCCTCTTCCTCAGCCTGTACAAAAAAAACGATGTTTTACAAAAATCCCAACAAAGAAAATTGTTCGATAGATTTTTCGCACGATCCGAGATTCGGCTCTACCTTATCGCCGGTAATCTACCATGTCGTTTAAATTCGCAAACGCGTTCTGCCAATCGGTCACTTCAATTATATACCATTTGATTATATACAATAATAACATGTATAATAGATATGTTATTATTTAACGATAAATAATCTATCGATTTTACAATTTGATGCGGTTCGTAAAATAACAAGGGTAAAGAAAAAAATAGGAGCGAGAAAGATAATTAATTCGTCATTCACCTGTCTACCCTTTTGATCTTTAGTGCTCGAGAAGTAATTTCGCTTAAGTCAGGCAACCCGATCGTAACGTTAGTTTTCGTAAAAGCAAAGCAATCCAACACGAGGCTAAGATTGCATCGTATCCTGGAAAACTCACCGCCTCTCGACAGTTTTTCGTCCGGCTTTTGGGTTAAGGATTGAGAAGTCGATCCTCGGCTCGGATCACGGCCGGAAATTCCTATCGCCTCTTTACCACTCACCTTTTCGGCACGCGCGTTCGCGTCACGCGCCTGTTGCTCGCAGAGCAATGCGCGATCCATCGCATTGTCCTTCTCCAGCTTCATTCCCTGCATCTTCTTCTTGATCGCATCCATCGTGTCGGCTGTGTTTCCTCACTCGTTCGCCGGAGAAACTGATCTGCACCGAGCAACGGAACGTCCAAACGATTATTAACTCGTCGAAGTCGATGAAAACGACGAGAATCGCGTCTCTTTTGGAGTACGAGTTCGCGTCACCTTACGCGGACTAATAAGCGACCATTGTGCGGTAAAAGGAGGGATGAATTCTTCGCGGCGAATGACGGTCGGTCGTTGAACAAAAGGCGAGGGAAGATAGCCTAGGAATGACTGACTTTTATCAAAGAGAAGGATCGAGATCGAGAGAAGACGTTTTCCTCGAGATTACGTATTTCTCGTCACTTTTGGGTATGACAAGGATGGATGCCATGTTGGAAGAAGACGAGTGTTCGAAAGTACGAGGTGTTGTTAGCGCCAAAAAATATGTTGGCTTGAAACAATGACAGCGCGCCAAGGCGGTCAGAATGGCCGCTGGCACGCCGTTATCCTCATAACCCGTTCGTCGACCGATCCTGCGCGCTTCTCTTTCGACGCACGATCATTGCGATTCTTCGAGAGAAAGAGCAAAAGGAAGAAGAGAAGGGAAAGGAAATTTCTAAACGTTCGAAAGTTTTCCTTAGCTGATCTGCCTGTTCCTCTTCTACGGTTTCTTTTAAATCTTTTCAAGGTTCGATACGAATCTTTCCATGGGAAAACAGAAATATTAGTTTGGCAACCAAGTTCCCGCCGTTCTTTAAATTCTTTTTTAAATTTATTTAGCTTTAAAAATTTTTGTTTAAAAGACAGCGAGAACTTAGTCGCCAATCTTATACAAAGTAGGAACGTGACGTCGAAAGGACAGTTCGATATTTCTCGGTGGATTCGCGCAAATCTCTTTCAACGTACGGTCTTTGCGATTCTCCGAGAGAAAGAGCAAAAGGAAGAAGAGAAGGGAAAGGAAATTTCTAAACGTTCGAACGTTTTCCTTAGCTCTTTTGTCTGCTTTTCTTTCTACGGTTTGTTTTAAATCTTTTCACTTTTCAATACGAATATTTCCATGAGAAAATAGAAATACAAAATAGAAACGCGACGTCGAAAGGACAGTTGGATATTTCTCGGTGGATTCGCGCGAATCTGCCATTGTTTCGTTGGAGCGTAGCATCGACGTATAATTAGCAAACTACCGAATATCCTATTAATAGAGTCGAGTACTCGCTCGACAGAGGAATCCTTCGAAGGCGACGTTTGCTTCTTCATCGTGCAAGAAGGGAATCGATGCGGTTCTCGGCCGTTTCTCGTTCGACTTTGTTATTTTTTCTTCCTCTCTTGAAATTGTTCGCTCGACGTGGAGGAACGCGATCGGATCTGCGAGATAGAGGTACGCAGGCTTATCCTTTACTCGCCGGGGAGGCGAAAGAAATAAATAGAGATTGAGAAACATTTAGGTTTTATCTTAAGTCGCCGAACAACGAGGAAGAAGATGACGGCAACGACGTTGTAGCGTAATCGAATGGCCGGCGGAGAGACGAGAGCACCGGCATCAGGACGCACGTGCCGTCCGATACCTTGAAAGATACTCCAACGTGAAACTAGTTCTGTCAACGGCCATTTTTATGCATTATTCATAACGCATTTTCTGGATGCCTCGCGGAATTATTTCGTTCCTGAACGATTCAAAGCGACGTAAGATTCGCGATCGTGTCGAAGCGTTTCATTCTCTTTCTCTCGATCGCTTATAGTGCGT
>JAITYT010000560.1:431199-443302 GCA_025433975.1 Liostenogaster flavolineata | reverse complement strand
GAGAGAGAGAGAGAGAGAGAGAGAGAGAGAGAGAAATACAGAAGCCAGATGAGACGAATCGCATGAAACAGAAGGGTGCAACGTTGTAGATTGAATGGGTTAAAAATTTTTAAAAACGTTTGAAATTTTATTCTAGTAGGATCGTTAACTTTAGTAATAGAGTGTCGATGATAATATAGTCAATCAATGAAGCAGAAGCATAGTTTCTTAAGAGTTAATCATGGGTATGTTTCAACGATACAACGTTGCACTGTATTTTTCAAGAATTAACGTGATTATCAAGTAATGCACGATGAATGTATTACATATGAAAATGTTTTTATGTAATAAATTGTAATAAATTGATTAATAATTAAACAAGTATCAAACATTATTTTCTTTCTTATTAATCGATAGTGTATTATAGAACACAAAAATACGTCCTCTTATTTTTACTATTAGAAATTATATGTAGAGACTTGCGATATTGGAAGATTCCACGCTAAAATTATTGCTTTTCCCATCAATTTCCTGATAAATTGTTTTCTTACATATCGTACATTACGGAAGTAAATGATGGTATGAGACTCACCAGCCTTCGTGGGTGATGTAGCATGCATTGTCGAACTTCCGGTTGCCGCCACCGCTAAACCACCATACAACACTGTTACCGTATTATCAATTGACTAGTTCCCGAACCGGACAGAGAAATTCCGCTTCTCCTGATGACAGTATACTACTCTATCGTAAGTTGCTCTCGGTATGCCGCATTCGAATTTCTCTGTCCCGTGAACGATCGAAGAAATCCCAAAATAAAATCAGGATTCTAGTAAGGGACGTTCGAATAGCAGACAAAAGGACGATATATAATCAGAATGCGCGCATTCGATCGGCATTCACGATAAAGCTGTATGCGCAGGTTCTTTGCGTTTGTAGGTGGATAAATAAGTAGGCATTGTAAAAAGGAAGAGAAAAGGTTTTGACGATACTCTTAATAATAGTACATTTGGCGGTATGCGATGATTATCAACGAGTTATCGCGTTTTTTAAGCTGCTATCAGTTTCATACGCCACAGATTCCAAAGATACATGGAATTTCACGTTGCTATGTACAATAAGGGCCATAATATAGCGATGTCGTAAATTACAGTCTCGAGAATCGGTTTCGCTTCCTGCTGCAATAGTCCGAACAGTACTTACGAAACATTATTGATGATCGTATGTATCTCCTTCGGAAGAAATGTTTCACTATTCTGTATGAATCGGATAAAATAAAGTTTAAATAGAAATTTGATTGTTCATAGAATTGTTTATTCTGCTCACTTTTGATTAAGATCACCACTATAAAAAAATTTTAAAAATAGTAAAAAATTGACACTTCGAATATTCAACATTTTGTGCGTGTTTCCGAAGGTTTTTGACGCGCTAAATACGAATCTGACGTTACAAAATTGATATTATCAATTGCTTCGCGGTATCACACAATTTGATTTAATATTAATAATTCACGAATATTAAAAATTTCGTTTCGGTGATGCCTAAAACATATTTTCTCGATCAGTACCGCCAGTAAAATTTTGAACGATAAAACTTGACGATGACATTTTTGTTAGAATCACAAAAATTTCGATGGTATTGAAAATTGATTAATTGAAAAATTGGAAAATCAAAATTTTTATGTTTTTCTTGTTTCGCCTATCGGAACTTATCGAGTTAAGGGTCTGTCTAAATTCAGGACCTTGTTATACCATGGCTCGTATTATACAAAAGATAGAGCGATATTTATTCCATTATTCTATACGCTGCATTGTCAACGGATTGTCAACGAATGAAACGAAGTACATACGTTATATGTGCTCGTGAACACATCTTAGTAATCTTGGTAAGGCAGCTGGAAAAACTTGGATAAGAGGTATGATTCATGTATGATTCTTGTTGACGTCGCAAGTTGGAACTGTTGTGAAGGTTTTGGAAACGGGTAACGTAGGAATGCCGCATCTAACTTTACTGCACTGTTCGCTGTGCTTGGCTACACATGTGAAATTCAGCGCAAAGCCAGTAATAAAATCGTGGAAAATATTTTGATTAAAATTGAAAAAGCGATTTTTACAACATCTCGTTTTCGACGTTGTTCATCATTGGCTTTTGCAAGTAACATACAAAATCTTTTACGCCGAAACGAGATTCAGAACCGGTACCGAAACTTTATTTAGAGAACGACTTTTAATTCGAATTGTCCTCTAAATTGAAACGCTCTTATATTTTTTGCAAATATATTATACGAATGGTCACTTGATCGCGTACTTTAAAATTTCTAATTAGAGAAAAATGCATTCTCAAATATAATAACGTTTCGAACGGGGAATCGGTTCCGTGTAAACGAATGTTACTCATACCTCGTACAATTTCGAAGCGAAAGTATAATTTATCGAGAGTAAAAAGGACTAAAATAAATTCAGGAAGAAACGTTAACTTACCAGTTGAATCGAAGTCTCCTTCCAATGGCCTCAGTGGCCTGGTTATGCTCTTTCTCTTCGATGGGGAATGTTTTAACGCTGAAACACAAATTACACGATGTTATAATCGTCGTTTTTGCCTAGTATTCTTTCGTTGTTAAACATCTATATACTTTTGGAGATCAAAACGATTAATTGGATATTTTAGGAGTGCTTGTCAACGGGGTCCCAATGTAATATGCTACGAAAGCCGACGTCAGTACCGTAGCAAGGACCGAACAGCATCGGACGGGACTAAACACGTTTCCTTTTTCGCAAGATCTATGGCAACCTCCGATTCGCTCAGCTCTTTACAAGCACTACGATTCTCAGCACTATTATTTATCGTTTAATCACGCTAAGGCATTATTAGGGCGTAACATTGTACTGCACAGATGCTAAACGAATACAAGTGGATAATTCGATGCTTCTTTCAAACGGAATAAACGGAAGTAAGTTAAAATTTACGAGGTTGGGGGGACTCGTAAATAGATTCGGTAATAATCGATAAATAGAAACGGTAAGTTAAGCATATCAATAAGACGAGCACGTAACAAATGGGATTTTATATTAAATATCTCCTCGCTACAGCACTGCTTACTACGAGACTAAATCTAGTTTCCCATCCTCCATGTTCGACTACAGCACGAATTTTCTACCATATCGTAAAGGCACAAACTACTGACTGGCCGCTTGCTGTACTTTATTATACGATTTCAGCGTATAAATTCGATACAATTTTTAACATACATTATACTCGAGAATAAATGAAAATATATTTAAGCCGACAACATCGAAAGCCTCTAATATCCCTTTTGATTCCTTTTCTTCGAGTAAGAGCTTTTTCTATGATACTTACACGTTACGTTTGTCGCTTTTTTGTCACGTTTTTCTACATGCTTACTTCCTTCGCGTGCATATGAACAGTATGCACGTAGACGATCGTAAACAATGGTAATCGCGCAAAATACAACAATGCATGTGTATATTTGTTATCGCGTCACCACCTTCGATCGATTTGTCGGTCCAATCGCAAACTGATATAGGGTATGTCTAGGCTAAACTAATTGCTGTACGACGTTAAATCCTATCGAAGAATATTTCGTGGGTTGTGTTCTTGCATTCTAGAAAGAAGTTTGGAAAACAAGAGATTCCTTAAGAACGTATCCGTACGAAATGCTGCCAGACACTGGTCCGTACTTTTCTTTTGGATTAGGAAGGAGATAAACTAGATTTGCGAACAAAGTTCTTCGCTCGAAGCAAGAGATGAACTTTAAAGAGCTGTGAGTGTGTTAGAGCGTAAAGGGGCGTAAAAGGTAAGATAGGTCATTAGAGGAAAAAGAGAAAAATAGACAAACAGACAGACAGACAGACAGACGGACGGACGAACAAACAAATAGATAAATAGATAGATACAAAAAGATAGAGAAAGGAGAATAGAACGAGGACAAAAATGCGTGGAATAGACACGCAACAATCAGAGCCAGTGACGATGAAAGCGGCACGAAGTACAAGTAGATATAATAGGTAATATATGCAAAATTGTTACGTCTAATGATTCGACTATGTATTATGAGTTGCATACAAGATATCGCACAAGACAAAACAGAAAATCGAACAAGTACGACAAACTTACTCAACTGTACGTGATATATGTAAATGAAATGTAATATCGGACGAATCAAACGAGTGAAATAAATTTACAGTAATGCGGAAAAATCGATAATTTTGAGCGTCAAAATTCTTACACATGTCGAACGAAAACTACATACTACGCGTGTATATCGTAAATTATTTAATGCAATCGTTTTACGAGTACCGGCAACAAGGAAGAAAAGTTCATTATATTCCAACGAGGTAATTTGCGTAGGATACTCCGCGTTGTAACATTTATTAATAACACTTAGACAAAAGTCGCATAAATAAAGCACATTCAGCGCCCTATGAATACATCGATTTTTAAAGGATACCAACGAGAGTAGAAGAAGAAGAGGGTTTCGCAAACGATGTTAATCTTTAGTAATGTACAAACTAAATATACAAAAACGCATAAATTCACGTGTGCATACGTCAAAAGATAAAGCTTACTTCAAAGCATTCTCAAGAGTGTATTTATGAACATTTGTGAACTTACGTCATTCAGAAAATGTTATATTCACAAGCTGACTATTTTAACGTATCGTTATAATGTAATACTTCAAAGAAAACAAGAGAGAGAGAAGAAAAAGAAATTGAACGAACGTACTACGAGTAGGCTTCTCGCAATAGTCTCATTATCGACGGATGTAGCCACTCAGCATCGTTTGTGGAAAGAACATTTCAATGAGGGAATACACCGTACGCAAAACTAATCGTTGAAAATGTGAAAAGCCTACGTTCATAACGTTCCACGTTCTACGAAAGCAAAGAGTAATATTACATGGTAAACAATCGAGACAAATAACGGAGAGCAATCGATATGTGTAAGGAGAAATTGGGATCGGAGCATTAGACAGATATCTTCAAAATACGTATGCAAGCGGTTATATATTAATGTAAAAAAATGATGGACAATTATATAAAATGAACAGACAGACGGACCAACAGACAAAGTTACCTATGTAGCTGGTGACGAGGTTACGGAATTTGCGATGATTCCCCTTAATCTCAGGCAGGTCCACTTTTGGTATTCGATTTTCAAGTATCGATTGGTAGCAGGTCAGATCAGGTCATTTGGGGTTGACACGGAAAGAAGTGCACGGGACACAGAAACATCAACATTTAGCTAGCTCTGTACTTATTATAATCATGTGCCGGATATAATCAACAATCGACAGATTTTAAAGATTGCCGAGAATAAAGTACGAAAAGTATAAGGGCACATTCGATACTGACAAGTGAATTAAGAGAAAGCGATAAAGGATCTCATACTTTTTCTGAATGCGCTGACAAATAATGCACATCGGTACTTAAAGAGGCGTTTCTCCAAACACAAAGCAACGTCGTATTTGATCTCATTTTCAATGAAAAATCGTTCGTTCTAAGCAAGTTCGATTATTTTTACTCACTTCAGAGATGCGGTAGCCCGCTCTTCGCTTACGCTATAACAAGATTATAATATCTGACGAGTACAGGGGGGATATATTGTATGTCGGAAGTGTCATCCCACGATGTCTTTTTTCTTCCGGCCTAACCATTATAACAGTACTGTACAGCTTTTTTTTTCTCGAAAAATCACAGCACAATGTATATACGACAGGTGATGAATAACCCAAATGTACGTAACACAAACGACAAACACATTGCATGATACAGTATCGAAGACAGTACACAAAGTGTGACGCGATAATGGTGCATAAAATTAATCGACATGAGTAACTACGATGAAGGGATGTAATTTAAATATCAATGATAGAGGTAAATGGATGTGTGTATCAGTAGGGATGTAGATAGCAGTTTTAGTAGTTAGAGAAAAGTATTCGTGATAGTAATAGCGGATTTCAGAGAAGTTAAAGTGCGGGTGGGCATATAAATGAAATGAAATTATCAACAGCGAAAATGTTTATTGCAAAATATATAAATACGTACATTGGTGTCCACGTTTAGTTGATAGCTGAATATTTGCACAATAAAACGATATTCTACTTCTATATATTTCTTTCTCTCACTCTCACTCCCTTGCGCACTCCGATTGAATTAATCGTTCTACACTCGTACGATTCGACGCTAAAAATATGTACGTTTAATACTTATCGTAAAAATGTTCGAATTCGGATTATAGAACGCATAAAAATTAGATAGAATAAATGCGAATCCATCGGTTACAAGTAACTCCTACAATTTATTTAACCAACATGTATAGTTTATCAGTGACGAACGGCGAGATTATATTTCATGCGTTCTACTACATCCTTTTCGGTAACAAGCTTCAGCGAGAACTTAATGTGATTGCTTTCGCGATTTAATAAAATAGAAACTTCTGTGTTCATGGATATCTTGTATACTACTAGGAACATCAGAGAGATTCTGTAACCTTACATAACTTTGGCACATATACCGTATCTAAATGGAGCTTTCTCCATTTAACGGTAAAATCTGATTGTGATCGATACTTTAAAGAAAGTTTGCACCTATCGAAGTGTGGCGTCTGCCTCAAAACAGTCGTTTCTACAAAAAAAAAAAAGTACTAACTCCTTCGGTTATATAATATTCATGGAATATATATGTATATAATATGCACGGAATTCGCAGAAATCTTATTATCTAAGATGACCCATATTTCAGGAATGGCACGATTTAAAGCTTACTTATATGTACTGATTTGTTTTGCCGTTGCAAAATTTTCGACGAAATTCATTAAAATCGGCGGTTATCAATTTCGATACACAAAATACTCAGCTATATTTGTGGACACCAGTGAACCGATTATTTTTCTGTTCTTGGAACAATTTAGCAAATGGTAGATAAAATTATGCTTCAAAGGAAAATATGAAATGAACGATGATGTACTTAAAAAAGAACAAAAAATGAGAAAAAAAGAAGCAAATTATACAAAACTAAAAAAAAAGTGTATTGTGTTAGCAATTAGTTACACCAATACAAAACCCAAAGGTGATCATTTGATATTTTTAAGACTCACGGTCTTTTATAATATATACAGTACTGATCTCAAATAAATGCACTTAATATTGATATCGAATCGAGCTGTGAGAGCCCCCTCCTTACAACTAAATCGTAAAATATAGAGTTGAAATATTTCCTAGTTCACACAATATTCTGAAAAACGTGATCTTGACTGGCGTGAAACTTCTTGGTCTATAGGTATCGTGTTATGATAGATCAAGTAATTTCACAGTTGCACGAAAGTACTATCTTAATTAAGATTAATGTAATACTTATTTGTGAGAACTGTCGGATATTCGCATTACGTATATCGCATTCTCTGCAGTCACTCAAATATCTTTAACTATTTTCTTGATCGTTAGAATATTTTTCTGGACGGCTAAGTCGTTCTGTGATAAAATTTGTATAAGCAAAACCAAGCCATATGTTTTCATTTTCAACATTTTCAAAGGTATGTGGCTATCTACATATGATAAAGTGTAATACTGGATTGTAACCATAATTCATTCTCTTATGACAACCATAATACCTAACATCCTATGGAAATTGAAATTTATCTAACTACACGTTTCAATAATCAATATTTGTAGATATTAATGAAAAACTTGTTACGTTTCAGAAAAGGATATAGATATATCTATACTAAGAAATGAAGTACACAAAATGGACGTTCCTTAACGATTACAACAAGAATGTTGAAAAATATATAACTCTAGCTTACAGCTTACTGCTCTATAAAAGTTGCAGCTTGAACCTTAAGTACAAAGATAATTACGTTATTATTTAGTTGTAAACAGGAAAAGCTATAGACTAAGTATTCCGATTTGAGCGATCTTTACTTACAATTGAATTTTATAATCTTTTTTATTTCCACTTTTATATCGAATTGAGAGTTGAAAATATGTCTCAAGTATATATGTAAAAGATAACATTCGATAGCATTGCGTATGGTTGAATCACAGTATCTTGCAATAGAGAAAAGTAGCATTAATCACAGTCGAGATTAGAAATACTTTTTAAGGAATCATTGTAACTATGTAATACTAATGTAACAAATGAGAGTAATATTTAATCAAAGCAAGATATGATCGCAATATTAATTATAAAATCGAATGATATCCAACCAAGAGACAATAGCTATCGACTAGAATAGATTAATGGAAAAAAAATCACTTACAAATTATGAATGTGCCTTGTTGAGTGTTAACATTGATGTCAAATTTGCTAGTAGAGGTTGATTAGGATGGTACTTACGCGATGGTATCTTCTTGAATACTGTCTTGGCCATAAAATCTTGAAAACGTTGAGCATAAAATCCTGGCCGATGAACCGATACTGTATCCTGAAAGCAAAAATCGTATCTATTAAGATAAAGAATGTTCTTCCTTTTTTCCGAATGAACAATATAACGTATTTTAATTTTTAACGTAATAAAAATCGATATATGATATAATCAATTATCAATAATGTAAATGTCAATATGAAAGATAGATTTCGATGTTAATGTAACTACTTACACCGTCGTGTATCATCGATTTCCATGTATGCTCAAGCTTTTTTTTAAGCCTATAGCTCTGTAAAATGTCGATGATACCAAGAAATAATAAAAGACGTTCACCACGAGCGTTTCTCGCGGGAATACCGCCTGGACTGCTGGGAGCATAGAACATAATTTTACATTAGTGATTTAAAATTCCTCGGTGGATTTAATTTGAATACATTAAGTTATTTAAACGATAACTGTAGAAATTGTAAGACATATCAATATAGTACTCACGGTACATCGTCCTCCTCGTCTATTGGTTCACTTTCAGCTTGTATACTTTCCATGGCAGTACTGTGAGCAACCAACCTCTGCCTATTTATGCTTCTCGAACGATTTAGGGCTGTCGCTCCTATTCTTTCCTCTCTCACGCGCTCCCTTTCCGCTTGTACGAAACCTCCGCTATCACCTCCAACATCCGCTGCATCGTCATCGGCGCTTGCCGATAATCTTTGCTCTTGCTGTAAAATAAACGATACATTAACTTTTATCGTGAAGATTTGTATAGAACATCTTATGAGAATGAATCAACGAATACTTACAGTTTTTTCTCTCGCTGCTTGATCAAGATTATGAATACCAACGAGCAAGGAATAGTCCATAATCTTGAAACTTTCTAAAACTCGGCAGTCTCGTTGAATGGTTTTGACCAGTGCGCCGTACGTATCGGCTTCCAAAAAAATTCCTTCAGGATGGTGTTCCATAAAATCTAGATCTTTATATGTCGGGGATGATTTCGATCTTTCACTCTTCGATGCCTAAAAGAAAGAGAGATATGACACATATAAGGGAAATAAATTCTCTTTGAGCACGTTACAAGTAACCACACCTTTCTTTTGTACGTCGATCCCTTTAAATCGTATTTTTGATGCAATTTTACCGCTGATGGAAGAAGATTATTCATAGCAACTAATCTGACATTTTTACTATTACATCGATAGCAATATAAACCAAAGAATTTTGGCAATAATGTTCTTGGATTTTGATTTAGATTCTAGAAGAAAAAATACTTTTTATTAACAAAGGGATTTAAAATTGTCCATATTGAAATTTGATTTGCAATAAATCGTACCATGTAATATCCAGGTAAAAGAGTTTGTAAAAATTCTCCTTCTTTATGTTGAACAGTCTTTATAATAAACTCATCGTCTTCTGTCAAATAGAATATACTTCCACTTGCACCTGGATTCGATAATTCACGTAACGGTGCACTGCACATTGACATCTAAACATTTGAATTATTTTCTTAAATACTTGTATGCTCCATTGAATCTCAAGATTTCATTAATCGAATATCGATCTATTTTTCTTATCTAATTTTTACTTACTAAAAAGTCATCTGGTTGAATGCCAAAGAGATCTCTAAAGTAACGAAATGCAATGGGTGCGTAATTCTTAAACTTAAATTCTGAGAAATGATGAGCAGGGGTGTGATTCGACCCTTCACTCGGAAAGTTTGTTGTCTCCACAGTCATAAAGTCTTGCATTAACAGATCACGTTCGGGTTTGCTTGCAAGTCCACCAACTGCGTGTTGTATACCCAGCTGGATCGATCCCATAATTTGTGTCGTTTGGATCTAAGTGATATAGACGTGTCAAATAATTATTTATATCATTAGTTAATTAATTTTAAATAGAAATTAAAGTCATTACGATCAGGAAAATAGAAAATCCCGAATACATAGCACAGTAAATTATGGCAAAGGCCAACAAAATCAAGTAGAATGAGATCATCGACATTTATTTCATTCCTAAAGTAACACCTTACCTTTTTATATGTAATTTCACCTCCCACTCCAACACGTCTGTGTCCAATTTTCCTTTCCCTTTCTGACTTGTTTCGGGATACCCCCGCAGAGGTTTTTGCTCCTGTGATGCCATGTTGCGTCGTGGAGCCCTAAAAGGAAGAACGATATAATATCGTACAAGAACGAACTTAAGAGAAAATACGACAAAATAAACTAAAAATCATTTAATTTACTTTGCAACATCGCAAGACAATATCGATTCGTTATAGGTTCGAAATAAAATTCTTCGATCGGTATCGAAAATAATTACTTAAAAGATCACCCTCCTTTATAAAGACATATCGCACTTTAATTTCATCGCGCGACCGACAATCGATGGAGTCGTGCAAAAGTGGTTCGAATGAGGCTTCACGACTGAAAACAACATCGTAGAAAGATTCGCGATCGTGACTCTAAAGTTCGAAGAAACGTAAAGCGTTTCGCAATCAAAGATATGCGAACCCAATATAAAAGTAACGCTTTACATCGCACGAATTTATCGAACGCATATTAAACGAGCGATTACGAAATCCAAATCCATGCGCGATTTACAATAAGGACTGTTCTAACATATGCGAAAAAATAAAGGAAAAAGAGTAGAGAAATGTATATATTTTTACGTACTTCAATAAACGTAGTACGTGTATCTTATTATAGATGGATCGTGATAAAGCTAGTATCAAAGTAACGTTGTTACGGATGACACAAGTGTAGCATCAAAATCGAGAACGAAAATGTCGTTATCATCGCTATAAATGGCACCCCTCGTTGCAGAAATATTCCACGAAACTTGTACCTACGAACGGTGACATTCACGCGTGCCAGTTATAATCGTGATCAAGCGGAGGCTTCGTAATTGCTCTTTTTTCCCAATGTCACCGAGAATCTTGCGTTACGGTATCGCGTTTCGAATTAAACGAGAACGATGGGAAAATAGCCGATGATGGCAGGAAGAACGGAGTCACGTCGATCGCGAATTTCGTGGACGAAGAACGAGCGACGATCGATCATTATCGCGTTATTTTTCACCGATTTCACGCAGTGGAAAATTCGAAAAAGTCGATGCAACGTAATTAACGCCGAATCGATCGATCGATTTCGCGATTTACCTTGATTTACGAGCTCGTGAGAAAACGAGTCGCATCGATCATGAATTTCATCGATAACGAACGAGCGACGATCGATCGTTATCGCGTCTTTTCGGACTGACTTCACGCGACGGTGAATTCGAAAAAGAATCGATCATAGAAAGCTAATTCGTCTCGCTAGATGAGACAAATTACATTTTAACTCATTATCCGCCAATGATCCATTTTTGGGACACATTTGCAAATTTCATATTCAAAGTTGCTTAGTATGGATATCATTATACAGTTAATTAAATTTTTTTTGTACTTTTTAATTGCGCCAGGTAATGGGTTGATTTTGGGTGTATTTTATTACGAAAAAGCGTTGCTCTCGAAAGCAAGCGGCACTGCCACGAAAATATCCCATGTCTCCTCGATATCTTACGTCGCGACGTAGTCGAGCTGGGCTTCGTGATTTACGCAAATTAACAAGATCGTAAGGAAATAAGTCTCGTCGACGAAGAAAAGGCGACCTTCGCTCGTTATCGCGTTATCTCGACAGATTCACACGGCGGGAAATTCGAAAGAGACGGTGTAAACGATATCGAATCGATCGATCAATTGATAACA